>CM076580.1:262759660-262976152 GCA_034641835.2 Pinus albicaulis | reverse complement strand
GGAATAAGGGAGGTGGTGAGAGTGAATAAGAATAGCAATGGATGATAAAGAAGATGAATAACATGGTCATAAGAAAGAAATGAATGAAAGGAACACTCCCCCATACTCGAAAATGATATGCTGCTGAAAAAGGAAAAGTGGTAAAGATGTGGAATGAAGGATGATAAATAATGCTCAAAATGGATTTTCATGAAATTCTCCTAAATTCGTAATAAATCAGAAAATTATGCTATTGTACCTCAAGTTTTACCTCCAAAAATGTGGAATGACATATATGGACTGGCAGTTGTTGAAGCTGATGTAGGCAGAGTTGGTGCTGAAAGTGATGCAAAAGGTGGAATCCAGGTAAGCACATCATGTCTGAAGAATTGTTCACGTGCGCGAGCCTCTTCTATTAAGTGCAATAGTGTGGTTATGCTATGAATAGAATTCTGCCCATACTTGTTGTTTTCCTGCAAACAAAGCACTATTTGGCATAGAATGTTCTTGAATCCATAGTGTAAGCAATAGATAAGATGCATGCAAAAATTTCAATCAGAAAAACTTATGTATACATGCAATACTAATATTTTGGGAAATCAACAAGTGATGGCAGAGTGCAGTAATCATATCGCATGCAATCCCATAATGCATACATTCCCCCCTCCAATTGGAAAAGAAATGCCATGACCATAAAGCGTATGAGAGGGGTTATGCTGACGGCAAGGCACGGGAATGAACAATATATCAGTGAATGAAGCAGAGTACACATATCAATGATAGGACAACGAGAGTTATGATTATAATGAGAGCAGAGTGTGTAAAGATAGTTATGAATAAGAGATAGGACGCTTTGGATTGATGATAAGTTACGAAAAAGAGAAAAAGAACAACAATATGCCAAAAAGATACTTTACTGATAGTATGCTAGCTGAAAATGATGCGATTGATCATAAAACAATTTCTCATGCATAAAGGTTCAAAACAGGGAAAAAGTTAAGGAAATAACTTCTCTGATAAAAAGAAAAAAATAAGAAAATGGTATTATAGTAATAATTGACGATAAGATATAACTTCAATACCATAAGCAGAGCCGCTGCTGCCAGCAGGCGTCCATAGCCTCGGCAGGGTTGCTTTTTAACCCATATGAGCCAGAATCCTCAATTTATAACTAGAGAGTTACATTGTTGTTCTACAGAAGAGATCAATGTGCTGGCGTGGTAACCAGATAACCACACTGTCATTCACTGGGATGTAGCAAAAGTGATCAGGCCGGCTCGTGATGAGACCTCCTATTCCAAGGATAATTTGACTATCCAATGGATCATAACCCTGGTGTGGTGGCCATAATGAGAATGTCACTTTCTTACAACCTTATGAACATGGTAGGGTGGCTCGTAATGAGACCCCCTATCCTCCATCTGTGAACAAAATTTTGTTGTTATTACACAATTTTATGATAAAAAGAGGGAGGCTCAGTACTCCTTAAGAGCAGGGATGGCGGAAGAAGTTGAACATGTCAATAGAAAAATATACCCATAATCTCATTTATTATAGACAGAGAAGATTATAATCCAGAAGGGTGGAACCAGCATGGTATTAAGATGATCAATCAATATCATGTTCAACAGAAAACAATGCAGTAAAGTAGTATATAAATAATTGTGTCCCTTTTGAAAATAAGCTATCATCAAGGAGTTGTCCTGTTAAAGATCATAACATGAATGATATTAACTTGCCTCAATAGAATCCATAATTCTTGTCCTCATAAAATTAGTGTACTTCATGCCATGAAAGGAAATCAGTAAAATGTGGTTGAGATGAACTAGGAATAATCCCACAAGAGGAAGGAATGGTTGCTCCCAAAGTGTTGCTTCTTTGAAGGAACAGCAAAAACACTCAAAAAAGTGTTGTTCCTTGTAGGGAACAACAAAGGAAATGCACACAAAAAAGCAAAAATACACACAAAAAAGTGTGAAAATGCAAATGTCGTTCATTTGGAAAAGGAACAGCAAAATGGACAGTCATACAATGCAAACATGCAAAAAAACAAATTAGCTGTTCACGGTATTGATGCTGAGGATGAGTTACACTTTGAATGAAGCAATACCTGAAACACAAAATATAAGAGAAATTAGAAAAAAAACAACAAAAACAGTATGTAAATAAATAAATTAAGTTACAACAGCTATGATGTTATGTCAAAAAAAATGATCTCCTTGAAAAATGTTTTGGCAGTAGTGATAAGACATGAATCTTCAAATTGAAATCAATTCTTCATTTCTTCTATTACGAATCCGTTGGGTAATGAGTTAGATGAAATTCCTTTGTTTCATAAAATTTCTTTCAAAAATCACTCGTCCATAAATTGACCTTCTTTATTTTCCCAAGACCTGCAAAAAATGAGTGTCTACCTGCAAGAAAACATTAAATCATGGAGAAAGAGAGGTGCGCGGGCTCCCCTAATCCAAGAATTATGCAAAAAACTAATAAGTAGTTACTCTGTAGAACAAATCCACGGAGAAAATAACAAAGTAAAATTTATTTGTTACCTGCGGGAGAGCAGTGGCCAATCATGCTAACCTGCAGTGTTTTAGTCACAACTTCTTTGTTTTTCGTCCAAATTGAGTGATTCCAAAGCCAAATGAGAGCTAATTCAAAGTTTAATCTCCAATAGCAACAGGTTTTAAAAATTCAATGATATGATATGTCAATTTTACTTAGAACAACCTGCATAACAGAGTCATTTTCGCTTACCCCACTTAGAACAACAATGAATGTTTTAAGCATAGATTCTTCGTTTGATGTCGGATTCGAATGATTCAAATTGGAAATGAAAGTAGATTCATTTATTTATCTCCAATAGAAACAGGTTTTGAAGAAAAGAAGAATTGATAGGTGAAATACTGTAAGGAACATCCGGAAAAACAGAGTTTTAAGGGTGCTGATTTACGATAGACGGTCAGTATTTTGATCATAACTTCCCCATACGATATCGAAAATGAGTGATTCCAATTGCATTGGAAACTAGATTCATAGGGGAATCTACCATAGAAACAGGTTTAAAAAATATGGTCATTTAGGCCTCCAAAAACGGACTGTCCCAACTCTGTTCCTGAGCTGCCCGCTAGACATCCAGTCAATGTTTTGGTTCTAACTTTTTCGTTTCAAATCCAAATTGACTTATTCAAATTGAGTTAGAAAGTAGACATCAAGGGATATCTAGGGTAGGAACAGGTTTTAAAAATATTCATTTTTGGTCCCTCAAAACATGACTGTCCCGACTGTTTTTCCAGAAAGTTCATCAAGCCCGCAAGCCAAAAAAATGATATTCAAGCATTTTTTCAAATTGGTGATAAAAAATGAATATGAGTGTTTGTAGAGATATTATTTCCATTATAAGTCATCTACATACACAAATGAATTAAAAAATTATCACCAATATTGATTTGCATAGCATGTTGCAATAAAAAAACAACTAGTTTTACATAAAAAACAAAATGCATTTATTTATTCCCTTATTTATTTTATGTTCTATACTAACCTATTTTGATTTGAAAAATGAATATGACTACGTATATGAGTACTTCCAGTGGAGCCATTTTTGAAATAAGGCCTCTAGTATGCACATACCCAAATTTGAAAAATACATGTTGATAAAAATTAGGGTATGAGAAGCCAACTTCTCTTGAAAAGATGGAGTCAAAAATTGTTGAAGCATAGAGTGATGATGCAAACATGTGATGGAGTGAAACCAATCTTCAATATATCCGTTACTTTCTTGATTTCCCATCATACCATGAAGTTCTTGAGCTTTTAAAATGGTTTGTTGGTGCAACCTAGAAGAAACCTCATTTGCTTCCATAGCTTCTACAATTTTTGAATTTGAAACATTCTGAATCTCAGTGTAAGTTTTCTCTAATGGCGCATGTGAGATAGAATGGGTGGGAAGGGTGGGTAAATTTGGCAGTTCAACATTGTAAGCATGTTGTACTGGTTTATTATGGTGAGGGTGTGGAATTAGTTGAGCAGGAAATTGTGTATGGAATGGAGCATTATGATGATGTGGTTGGTTGGGTTGAGTGGATAAATTTGATATGCAAGCAGGATGTTGTGAAAGAGCTGGTGGAGAATATGGAGAATGTGCTTGTGCTACAAGATGAGGGAGAGTAGTCATGCAATCATAAGGTGAACCATGCCAAACTTGTAGATAAGATTGGTGGTTATATTGAAATTGACATAGCTTCCCTAGAACATGAGTATTCCATAATGGATTATGCAAGTAAGAGAATGGAGAAGAAGTGTTTTGAACCATACCTGTAGGCCATGATTTCCATGGTTTTGACCTTGTTGCAGCTTCCTCACCTCTTTGATATGATACTTCCATCCTAGATAAGGAAGAGTAACCACCTATGGGCTGCTCCTTTCGGCCATGAGGGAAAAACACTTCATCAAATTCTTCATTTTTATGAACCTGCAAAACGTCCAATTTTGAGCTTAGAGAGCTAATAAAATCAACTTTAAAATTTTCAAATAAATCATTGATTTCAGCTCTTATGTCTCCTATTCTTGTAGCAGATTTGGAAAAGAAAGAACAAACATCTCTGGAATTCTTACCAGCCTTGGAGATTCCTCTTGAATACCTTATGCACAACTCACAAACATCATCATATGATAACTGAAAAACATCACCTTTTCCTATCAGATTTAAGAGTTCTAAAAATTCATCTTTGATTCCTTTAAGAAGGAGTGTTTTTAAGGTCTCTTTTTCCAAATGCTTATGCTTTGATTTTTGAAGGTTATAATGAAATCGATCTACATAATCCTCCAAACTTTCATCTTCCCCTTGTATTATACTGAAAATATCTTCATTGGATTTGCAATAGTCTTGGTACTTCTTCAAGAATATGTTCTTCATGTCCTCCCATGATTGGATGCAATTCCCACCTAGGCTCATGAACCATCGGAGAGCTGCTCCTTTTAGAGTAAGAGGAAACATTTTCAATCTTTGATCATTAGTACAATAATCATATCCTCTACAAAGTATTTCGAACTCAAATAAGAATGTATCTGGATCTTCATTTGCTAAACCATAAAAATTTGGTAAAGATGGGGGAATTATGTGCATTTGTGTCACTCCTCCTAGATCTTTGATAGGAAATTCAAAAGTAGAAACGTGAGCCATTTCTTACCATAATATAAGATGTTCTTCATGTGTTTCTTCGAGGCTCCTTCTTCAAATGTTCCTGTCAATCGGTTAGTGAAATGGGTGGTGCTTACATCACCACTTGAATGAAATCATGTGATTTATTTTTCAAAATTTCTATTTTTTCCCTAGTCACTCACACAAAAATTCAAACCTCTATTTCTACCCAACAAAGCAACAACAAATCTGTTAGGAAAGCGGCCAGTGGAGCAGGGCTTTTACATGCTCCGCACGTAGGTTCTTACCTTCCGTTTTTAAGATCCAACTCTTCCCTAGCAGGCACTCATCAGATTCACACTACTCTTTAGAAATGGCTACACTCTCCCCGGCAACGGCGCCAAAATGTGGAGCGATAAAAAGGTGTCTTTGTAACTCCTAATTACATCACATTAATTGTCAACCCAGAGACGACTTTTTGTTTCAAGAGTGTACTCAGTCTGAGGCGGCTATTTACTCAAGAGTAATGTTTGTGAAGATGTAGTATAGAAATACAAATGCAGAAATAATGAATGCTTGAAAAGAAATCTGCTTGAAAAGAAATCTAATTACAAATGACAGAAATGTAAAGACTACACTACAGCAACCTTGCTAGACATCGATTAAGGATGCAATAGTAATAACTCTTTCCCCTAGAAATCGATGTGAGATGACCAAATCTGGGGACCTGGAATGATTAGCTCTGCCCTCTACAGTTTAGAGATCTCAAAGCAAGTGAAAACAACTCAAAGGAAATGAAATCTAAAACACAAACTGGAAAGGAACATCAATCTAAAAGCAATGAACAGGAATTGAATAGCAGCGTAAAATAAACAGTGAATTCAATTCATAACCAAGAAAACTATATTTCTACTCTTTAATCCTGTCGACAGCCACGCAACAATCAACTATCGTAATTCATAAACAAAAGGAACAACAACTGGAATTAGATACGGAAAAACAACATTTTATAACGATTGAATCATGAATCATGCTTCTTGTAAAGAATGGAATAACAATGACTCTGTATTTGATCCAATTAGCAATAACTCAATTCTTTAATTGTAATAAACGAACTTCACACAACAGAAATAAACTAATAGAAATACCAACAGCAGATCGCTCCACCAGGGTCGGGCCCTCAACCACCGGTGAAGCGTTGTTGTGCTTTACTCCAGCGCTTGAGAAATGGAACAACAGTGAACTCCTTTATTAATCAGGCATTAATAATGTTTACAAACAGCTCACACTCTCTTAACAAGAGCTGATGCACAATTCTGCAAATTACAATAAGAAAAGTCTCTCCATCCCTTCATACACAATACATGCTTCTCCTTTTATAATCAGAAGGAGGAGAAATTGAATAGTAAATACAATCTCCCATAACAATATTGAACAAGTCGAATTTTGCTTTGTAGCTCTAGATTTGGAGGACGGCTGCAACAACAAGAATCGAAAATCGTGTTTGAAGAACTCCTCACGGAATATCTCAACACAGGCTCTAATTTGGCAAACCGTTTCTTATTAAAGTTAATTAACCGTCGGACAAAAAACCCATGTTTCGGGATTTTCCAGATTCGTCTTCAATTGCTCAGAATCAACCGAAAAACTGTCACTCCTTATTCCGGTGCATTTCTTGGAGTTGGCACTTTTAATGATCAAATCTTCGCTAACTGGAACATTCGAAGGCTAAAAATGAAAGAACAATGTTATAACCAACTTATTAAAACTATCATTGATAAAATAATTCATAATCATCAATTTATTAGAAATAAAGGAGGAATAAATAATATTCATTCATAAGAGCATAAATCATTATAAAATGGATTTAAATAATAAATTATAATAAATGACGTGATGAAGAATGGTAGAAATGGGTGGAATAAGTGTTCAAAAGTGATAATAATAATGGCATATTAACGGCCCAACACTAATTGGTCTTGGAATTTTTGCAATGCCCATAGGTCATCTCAAAGCACCAGTACATAGACTTATAGAAACACACTGGTGCACCATATCAGAAAAATACACTGATATTTATAATTGGTATCGGTATTTGTGCGGTACCCATGCGTCGTAAAAATGCACTGGTGCATAGTCTCACATAAAAGCACCGGTGCATAGTATCACACAAATGAACCGAGATTTTTAATTGGTTTTGGTATTTTTGGGGTGCCCATAGGTATTATAAATGCACCGGTGTACAGTAGCTGACATGCACCAGTGTTAATTTTGTATTTTTTAGAAACATCGACCTATGACACTCCAATTATTGTGCTTTTTCTAAATTCATTATTCATCAAAAGTCGACACATCTTATAACAATATTCATATTAATTAAATTTTTATTAATGCATTTGAATGTGATGTTTGGATTAATTTGTTATATCATATCATAATTATTGTGATTTCTTAAAATTCATTTTTCATCAAAATTCGACACACACACACACACACATATATATAGATTGATATGAATTAAATATTTATTAATGCATTTGAGAACGACAGTGGAGAACGTAATAGCGACAATGGAGAATGCAATAGAATAAATTAAAACATATTTTATTATATATATATATATATATATATATATATATATATATATATATATGAATAAGACAATCTTTGTCATACAAAATGGGATATTTATTGGTATCCCTTTGTCTTTCAGGTGGGACATTATGTCCATTACATTAAAAAAAATGTCTGATTTCACAGACAAATATTTCAAAAAATATAATGCCTTGCTTTGATATCCAAACATAGTGATCATCATTAATCTTCACTTAAACTGCAATCACTGCTAGAGCTACTTCCATGACTTGGGGTTATTTTCAGGAATGTTTTGTTCACGGCGTTGATTGTTTTCTTCTTCTTCACCTTCCATCTGCGAATATAAGAACAAACTATAATGAGTGTATATACATTGGTGAGAATAATGAAAATTGCAATATTAAATAATATATTACATCAATGTAAATAGAAAAGAAATGACATACCATAGCAACAATTGACTCATAAACTATACACATTCTTTCAAAACCATGTACCAGCCATCTTTCAAAACTTCATCTATTAGCGCAGTTCCTTACTTTGTTTTCTGCAAGTTTTATACCCCATAACAAATCATATATTTAATATAAAAGATTTTTTTGTTCTATTAATTATAGAAGGAGCTAAGCAAAACAATATTGATAGATGCTTACAAATTCTACAATTAATTCCTTCTTCTTTTTTGTTGTACATTTTTTCTATTAAAAGCCTAACATGTCTCATTCACCAATTCTCTGGAAACTCTTCCTGTAGTTTAGATAAAAATTTGGTTCTTGGAATCATTGGATTGATTTTTGTATTGTAAGTGAAAGGGATGTCTATACATTCGTTCCTCTAGATCCCTAAAACTTTTTTAAAAGATTTTCCCCTTTTCGTTAACCTCCAGCTAGCACCACTCCAGATGAGCTAAGGAGCAATTTATTTTCATTTGCATGTTCTATTTCTTTTCTTTTCTTAGAACAACATTCATTTTCTAAGTTGTTGGTTCCTATAGAACATTAAATAGATGTGAATTAATAGATTGTTTGACACATGTTATCTAATAATTTTAAGTATATTATTAATGAAAATTAAAAAAGAAACTCATATTGGATCGATAGTATTTTTCATTCACTTGATTCATCCTTTGGCAATTTTTCCATCAATATTTTATGCTCTTCTAGTCCTAGATCAAAAATAATCTTATTGAGCTTCATCATTTTGTGGCTCTGCATGATACACAGTAAACAATACATATTAGTTAAACTTACATATAGTTCAAAAATAGTTTTTTTTGTAAATAATTTACAAAGAACTTGCATTTTTTTCTTTTCTTGATGTGTTATCAGTATTTTTGTTACTTGATCTCTTTTCAGACATTTCTTTATCAATCTGAAACTTGTACCATGTCATTCATTAATATATTTATAAATAAATTGTCAACTTTTTAGGTAAAAAATAAATCTCAAAAAACCGGTGCACCTTTAATGATGTACGCACCAATGTCGGTGCGTGGGGGTATTATAAACGTGCCACAGAAACAATACAATAGACCATATGGTGCTCTATGTCAAAAAGTAGCACCGGTGCATTACATGTTAACCACCGCACCGATTAACTCAGAGAAAATAATAAAAATCATCCATTGTTATTTTTTGTAGCAAAAACGCCCTAGGCAAACAAGGGACCACCATACGGTGCTCTATGTCAACTAGGAGACCCAGTACGGTGTGTTATATGTTAAATGGTGCACTAATTAACACACTTTTTCTGTGAAACAACACATTTGTTTTATGCTTTAATGAAATAGCTCGTTATCAGTGCGCCCCTCGTAACCTAGCACACCGGTGCCCTGTTTTAGATATGGCGCACTAATTAAAAAAAATCGTTTTTAAATTTTTTATTACACAGTACTTGCATGGTGTGGTAGGATAATACAGAGCATCAATGCACTAGGTTACTCAGGGTGCATCGTTTAAAAAAAAAAAAAAACCTTTTTCTTAAAAAAATCACGCAAAGGCCGACATGGATTGGGATCCGACTATGCAAGTCATCTTATGGGTTGGATTTCAATCTAAAATTAAAATATGTAATTCTGAAATCACAACAAGAAGGAGAAGAGAGGGCAGAAACAAAAACAATGAAGGGTTTAGGGTAAAATTTTTTATTTTTTTTTATTTATTTATTTTATTTTATTTTTAATTTTTTATTTATTTATTTATTTTTATTTTTTTTCTGAAAATGAAAACAAAACTACAAAAAAAGTAAAAAAATTAATCAAATTAAATCATGAGATCATTTCAAATTCGATGCTATAGGGTTTGAATCACCAGAGGTTTGGAATTCTAATTTTCTGAATACCTCTGTTTGAACATATTTCGCTACTCCACAGTGCTCTCATGCTCTCTTGCTCTAGGTATGTCTCCTACAAATCTATGGCAGAAATGTTTTGCAAAAATAGTGAAATAATGAAAAGTTTTTAGTATTTAAAGAATTGTTTTATGAAATTAGATTTTTGAAAATATTTTGCCACCCATTTTTCAATTTACTGTTTTTTTATCACTTAAATAAAATAGAGTTGCACTTTTTTTATTGGTGGTTATTCATCACTGGTGCATCATTTAATTGAACCGCACAGGTGCGTCCATTCATAACACGGCACCGGCGCACAACAACTAGAATGCATCAGTGTGGTTATCTGTACATTAGCACCAATTTGTGGTTAAGGCTCCGAAATTACTTTTAGGTGTGTACACCAAAATTTAGTGAACTCCAACCATATAAATTGAGAATTAGAATTTTGTTTAGTCTTGTTGGAAATATGCAATTAGAATTAGAATTTTGTTTATTCTTGAGAATTAGAATTAGAATTGGATAAATTCTTGATGGAAATAACTATTCTTCAAATGCATTTTGTTTATTGCATGAGGTGCCCACTGATTATGTGGAGAGAATACAATGTGGGGAATGTGAAGATGCAATACTATAGGGCCCAAGTGGGATATTGTGGCTTCTGAACCTGTGTTATGCCAAGACATGGGGAATTTTCACAAATGGTTGGAAAAGTTTTGTTTCTAAGAAGCTTATTGAAGTTGGAGATATTTTAGTTTTTAGACATGTTGGAAATGTACATTTTGCTGTGAAAATATTTGGGCCATTTATTTTCAAAACTACACCTCTTCTTCTTTCAGAAAAAGAAACTTGAACCTTTCCACAACCTGCAACAGGAAAAGGTGCCAACATGAGCCTCTGACATGCATATATATTTCTTCTGTTGAGGTCTCGAAGGAATTGATTATGTCCAGTCTACTTTGCTGAGGAATCTGCCTGAATTTTCTTTGGTTCTACCCAAGGGTGCAGTTACTAATAGATATAGGATTGTAAGCTCCCTCCAACCCTCATTAAATTGTAGAATATGGAATAGTGCTCAAGTATATGACAACAATATTCAATCATATTCTCAAAATATATGGGTTCTTTGTTAAATGCATAGCTACAAGATTCGGTCATATTGCTGCTAGGAAAAATTCAACAAAAATACCAATACGGCAGGGTCGGTACTGTCTATTGTCCCATGAACCCATAAACCCCACAAAAAATCTCAAAAACCTTTTAATAAAATTAAAAATAGTCCAAAAATGTTTTTTTTTTTCGTCTATTTCATTCTTGACACTCGAATTCTTCTAAAATATGTTCATGGAATTAGCATCCATAAGAGGCAATGCAATGGTAATATACTCGAATTCTTCTGAACTCTGTTCAATGGAATTAGTAAATGTGAAATGGTACATGTGTTATTAATTCATCAATATTTATACTTTTTAAAATTGTTTTTTATAAAGAAGAGGACTTAATTACCTTATACCTTATAAGACTCTTTTTTTTTAAACATTATAATATGTATTTTGAATTAATGTTAAAATCAATATTTCACTTCATAATTTTGCAATTATGTTGATGTCAATAAAAATGGCTTACTGTATAAATTACTTTTTTTTGGGTATGTAATATAATAATAAAATAATGATAATTCTAAAGCACATGAACTTATTTGCATTATTTTCTAAACTTTATTATGTTACAAAAATTCATATTTTTCTAGATTTATTATTTTACAATTATTTACAATTTTACAAATTTACAATTCTTAAAAATTTTAATAAAATCATTTCACATTAATACAATTAAAATTTTACAAATTTTTTACATACAATTACAATTAAAATTACAATTACAATTACAATTTTACAATTTCACATACAATTGCAATTAAAATTTTACAATTACAATCATTTCACAGCAATACAATTAAAATTTTATAGATATTTTACATACAATTACAATTGCAATTACAATTACAATTTTACAAATATTTTACATATAATTACAATTACAAATACAATTACAATTTTAGAATTTTACATACAATTAGAATTACAATTACAATTTTACAATTTTTCATATATCCAATTACAATTACAATCATTTCACAATAAATTAAAATTTTACAAATATTTTACATAAATACAGCTAAAATTACAATTACAAATTCAAATACAATTTTAAAATTTTACATACAATTAAAATTAAAAATTCAATTACAATCACTACATAATATTTAATAAATATTATGGTCATTTAATATTAAATTAATTAATAAACATCATGGTCATGATAGGCATCGTACAAACATCATATTCGGCTAAAAAACACATTCAAATTCGCTAACATCATCGTGATCATGATCATCGAACAAAACACAATTAGCATTGTATAACATCATCACAACACAAACATCAAATATACATCTCATGTCAAATAACTCATGCTATCACATACACATCTATCTACAAGCTACACATTAAATGAACATATCTAACATGACCTAACAATATATACATTATGATGATCACCAACATGTAAATTAAGTACAACTGCAACATGAACATAAAATACATGGACCATATATATATATATATAATTGGATAATGTCAAAAATATACAACTATAATATAAATTTCATGGATCAGCTGGTGGTAAAACACCAATAGCAATACTAGTCGAGGCCTACTCAGTCAATGGTGCAACCTCGACGGTCGATGATCCAGCCTGCTCATTATCATGAGTACTACTGGGTTCTGCAGGCTACTGACTGGACGTGGCCGATAGTCGAGCCTGATCTCCATGATGACTACTGCTAGATGCTAGTGGAGGCTGCTCATCTGGCGCAGTGCGAGGTGAATGATCATGAGATGATGAGTCGCTACTCGCTGACTGTCGATCACGTGTTGCATCTCAACCATGCCTATAACATGCAACGGTCCTCCTTAGCCACGTAACTAAGGTCGTAGCTCCTGTGACATGCCACATCAGGCTGTACATGTCATACTGCATCCCTCTCCACATATGTAATAGCCTACCATCAGCGTGTATGCCTCTCATATTAGCGGGCCTGATGCCCGCCTCAATAATAAATGTAGTGAGTTGGTAGCCCAACTCCATCCTGTATCTACTATCAAGCCAACCGCGCCTAGCAAAAGGCAGTACTGGTGCACCAGTAGGAGCAGGTCTCTCTGCATCGTCCTCCTGATGATCCTCGGCATCTGGCATGCCATGATCATCATTAGGATCCACATCTGGATCATGTGGTGGTGCCGACATGTCCTTGCCATCAAAAGACCCAATGTTTGCAAAATATATACAAGTACACAAAAATAATTAGACAATTTCATTACACAAGTTAAATAACATGTTAGAATAAATTTAAATAAAACACTAATATTACCTCTATCATGTAGCGGCTCATCATCTATGAAGAGGATGTTGGCACACCCTCACCAATCCAATCCAGCATAAGGATAGGGGACCATAATGAAGTGATGCAACTCATCAACACTTGTTAGCAACTCCGATGCATCATGCAATATCCTCACTGGAAACACAGTCTCGCCCCTCTTGGGCATCATCTTCCCCCCCCATGTGCATCCGTGCCTCGAATATCGGCCTACGAGATTGCCGAACAAAAGTAGCCCTCGTCTATGGAAACCTCTTAAAAAATAAACAAAAAAGCTCTAAAGCAAAAGGGAAGTTGACCCTCCCTTGTGCATGAGCACAACATCTATCTAAGGCTGTGCAGAACTGCTGCAAAAGAATGGCAGACCACCTGACAAGTCATGGCTCATGTACTAAAGAATCAACATAATATAGAAGCGAGCAACCAATGTGTTGTCTGTCACTGGTGTTGTGTGAAATGGTCGAAATCAGAAGTGAGAGGAACCTCACCTCCTCACTACCAAATGCACCAATACATAACTGACCTCCGGAGACCTGAAAATCTCAAGGAGACAATACATCTACTCCAATGTATCTCTAGGAGTATAGTAACTAAATCCCTGCTACATAGCCAGCTCGAACCTCTAGGAACGAGGGAAAATCCACCCATGTCCTTGATATCCCTATAATGAAATATATTTCGTCCTCAGTGGGCATGTACCACTGGTTAGGACCAACCCGGAAAGCCTGTCGATGGGCATTCCACCTGTGGATAAGATGTCTCAAAAACACACCATGGCCCTTTAGGGAAGTAGCCTACTCATAGAAATTGAGGAGGCATACTTGCCTTAGGAGCCCCTGGGTAGCTGCTGTAATAAGGTGAGGGTACACATCTCTCTCCCTCTCTCGTGCCTTCCACAGGCGAACCATGTCATATTGCTCCACCTGTTGTTGTTGTTGTTCCCCCTCTTATCTCTGAATGATTGACATATTAAATAATTTTTTTTTTTTAAATGAGACATGTATTTAGGAATATACATATATAATTTTTTTTGGAAAAAAAAAACAAAATAGTCGGTGCGCCACAAAAAATAGTCATGCACCAGTTCTGGTGCATCTTTTGTTTTTCGTGCACCGGTGATGGTGCCCCAGATGATATTCAATGCACTGTAGGTGGTGCACCTGGAAATTTTCAGAGCACCATTGGCTATATAAGGTGCCAGGAGTGCATTGTGTCGACTAAAATCTACACCTCGACGTGTATAGTTGGGTCAATACACCGACCTCCTGACTTCATTACATAGTCAACTTTACGGTCTTTTACCAAGTCGCACCATTGACCCTGTCGAAATGCCGAATGCGGTGAGCTGACAAAAATACTTTCCCCAAGACGAATATTTCAGTCAACGCATCGTGTTGCCACTATTTCACATTGTCAATGGTGTGGCTAGCTAAACAACCACACCGCACTTTTTTTAAAATTTTAAAATAACGTGGTGCACCTTTTGATACCATCCCAAAAATGGTGTGGATAATGTTAGCACCAGTTGCAGTGTGGCTTGTAAATTTTACAGGCAGCACTGCTTACCAATGCGAGCTGAATGGCTCGAGCGCACCGCGCGATAATTTTTTTTCTTTTTTTCTTTTAAATTTTTTAATTTTAAGGTTATTTGAAATTCTAATCCACTAAAAACCTTAATTATGGAAAAAAAAACATGTACATTTGGTCGTCGAGGAGGAATATTGGCTGTAGAATTTGCAAAAGAAAATTTTCCCACCATTTTGCAAAATGCAAGCTGGAGATTGGTGGGCAATGCACAGCAGAAGTGCGTGTAATCGGTGCAATGGGAGCACAGATGTCAGGGTGGCTCAGACAAGGATAAATTGCACCGGTACTTGAGAACTCTAGAGCACTGAGAAAAGTGAAAAATGTGGTTTTTTTGTTGTATTTTTTTTTTATTTAACCATGTTCTAGTGCATAGGGTTTTATAGGTGCACCAGTGTGGTTTCTTAACACCGCACCAGGTGGTTTTTGTTTTGGTACAGTGTTTTATGATGCACCAGTGTGGAACAATTGTAAAGCACCGGTTTTCTACAGTAGTAAGACGCACTAGGCAGGTGTGTACGAAGTGCATGGTGTCCGGTGTGCCAATGTTTTGTGCGCACCGGTGCTTTCTCTTGTTGACTGCACCAGTGCGGTTTAGAATGATAAGCACACCAAACGAAAAACATCCGCAAAAACCTCCGCCCGCCAACCTCCTCTAGTAACCTCCGCTAGAAATGGATGTCTAGTGTATTTTTCTAAGGGGTTCCTCAAAAACATCTGCTAGAGGGTCTTTTCCTTGTAGTGTATTATTGTATTTTGGGCACTGTCACATGGTTCACTGCTAATTCTCTTGATCCAGGTGGATATTGGTGGCCACCCACCTATTCCACTTGGACCCCCACCATTTTTTCTTTTATTTTCCTTTATTATAGCACAATTTACTATTTTTGGCCTTTTTTTGGGTCTTAAACTTCCAGAGCTATTTTGAGACCCTAAACATTTTTTTTTTGTCAAATAGGAAAAATTGTTGCTTGCAACAAGGATTTATAGTTGAAAGTTGTAGTCCTCAAATAGATATTTCTAATGAGGTATCATACATTTCAAACGGAGATCGTATGCCAAAGTTACGAACCTAGGAATTTTATGTACCAATTTACCCAAACAGGGCAACAAACTTTGTCGCTTCATCTCCTAGGGTTATGTTTTTGGATGATTAGGATTTTCCATTATTTCTCAATAATAAATAGGCCTTCAAGCCTCATTGGAACAAAGCTTAGAAGGCATGTAACTGCCACATCTCTTCTCAGAGATAAGATCCCATCAACTACTCTAGGTTATTTCCATTATACATGTAAACAATTTTCAGTACTTTGATATTAATGAATTGAAGTTCTATTTTCATTGTATCTCTGTGTTTTTGTTCATATATTTATTTCATTTCATTCTTGCATAAATCATTATTAGTGGTATCAGATAAATCTTCTCTTTCTTTTCTTTTTTTTGCATGTCCACTATAAGGTCGGGTTATAAGGAGTGGGGACTTGAATTGGTTGAACCCTTAGAAGATTTTCCCTGCCAACACTGACGGATCCCCATGGGGGAAGAAAAAAAATACGAGGGGGTAGGAGATCCTATCAAAATATTTCTCAAATAATACCTTGAGCAACAAAGGAATGCTATGATGGATAAATTTTCCTGAATCCTTGGGTAGATTCCAACAAGCGACACATCTTCATCCAAAAGTCAGTTCAGAGGTGTCACCCCATTCAACGTACATATTAACTTTGACATCCCTAAATTTTAAGGACAAATAGATGAATATGTTGTAGATAAATGGTTACATATGTTCGAAGGATAATTTTCGGTTCATGATTTTTCTAATAGGGAAAATATTATTTTTGCACTCCTCAAAGTTGCCCCCCATGTCAAGGACTAGTTGGAATCCTACTATGAGTAGAGGAATGAAAGGGAACCCTCATTGTTTTAATCCGCACCCACCTGGAATTCTTTCCAACACACCATCAAGGAACAGTATTACCCTATTGGGAGCTATGAATATAAGTACATAAACTGGAACACACTACAGTAGTGAAGGGACCAAAACATGCCAGAGTTCACAAATTCTTTTCATAAGCTTAACAGGAAGTTCTATATCAATGATTATGAGCGGCATATGGTACTCAATTACCACTATTGTTTACATAAATACATACAGGATGAGATGGATTTCCTAGACATTTTCTCTCTTGGCATTGCTTATCAATATGTTGTCAAGATCAAGCATAAATTTAAACAGAATAAGTGAGACTTTGGATCTACAAATCTGAAGCAAGGGAAAGGCACCCCCAAATCATAGAAAAAAGAAAAATAACACCACCATAAAGACAAATAAGGAAATAGGAAAGTGGTATGAGTTTCATAAGATCCCCACTCACAACACTAGTGAGTGTCAAGCCAAATAGTCATTGGTGGTGAATTTGAAGGCTTCAGAGACAAATGCATGTTCTGACTTTGAGGAAAATAATTATAAGGGGAATGAAAAATGGAAGAAAATTATTGATGTGGAGCCTAGTTCCACCGTTTCCACCACCAAGGTATAAATTATTTATCCCTACAATCCAGAGGAGGGGGAGTGTCTATTCCACTCACAGATGTCAGTGAAGGGTTCTTTATTGTAGTTCATTATTAATAGTGGAAACCAAAAGAACCACATTTCAGTAGTGGATGTGAAGTGGTTTGGCCCACTAACCACACCACATCTGTATTCGTACACCATCAGGGGGTGGGGGGGTTCACGAAGGACAAGATCTTTGCGTCATCCAACAGTGCCGCCTTCCCTACAACATCAAGTCCTTCATGGATGAGGTATTGTGTGATGTTTCTCCTCTTGAAGTTTGTGTTTTATTATTATTCCAACTATACTGGTAAAATAATCATGTTATTTATGATTCTAGGCCTCAAATTGTTATTATTACTTGGGGAAATAAGTTATATAGGATACTGAAGATAGATATGCCTATTGCCATATCTTTGATCTCTGCTAAGTACCAGACTAGGAAATTCTTCTTCTTTATGATTCACTCTCAAAGTAACGGGAAGTTTGTAGCCACATCCATGGTCCTTGGGAGGGGTACCTTTGCACTGTTAGGTTAATAATTCAATCGATTTGACTCTCGGATCACCACTACCCACTGGGTTGATATACCCATTAGAGAAAATTTTAGCCTAAAAGTTCCCATAAAACTTTGATGTATTTTCCATGTCATAATATGTAAACCAATCAAAATACTTTAAATCTAAAAAGAGGTACATGTAAATATTTTGGAGGGAATAGAAGAAAAACTACTTTTTTTAATTGTATTTTTGGCTATCTCCTTATAGGTTTACTCAAATTTCAACTATAGACACTCGTTGGATGCAAAATTAAATTCCACATATAACGAGCATCCATTATACATACTTTTGAGAAGACCCACATTGATAAAAATTGCAGATACATTAAAAATGTGTGTTGAACACATGTTTTTAATGTATCTGCAATTTTTATCAATGTGGGTCTTCTCAAAAGTATGCATAATGGATGTTCATTGGATGTGGAATTTAATTCTACATCCAACTAGTGCCTACACTTAAAATTTGAGTAAAACCGTAAGGAGATAAGCCAAAAATAAAAATAAAATAAGTGGTTTTCTTCTTTTCCCTTCAAAATTCATAGCTCTTATTTTATTATTTTAACTATTTTCTATTATTTTTCCTTAGGAGGACACTTTTAGGCTTAAATTCCCTCTAATGACCATTCCATTTTGGAAAATAAAGATATAAAGCAATAGATCTAGAAGTTTCTACAAAAAGGGCACATATGGCCAAGTTCCTTACCCTATGGGAGCCCCATTGTACTTGTATAGAAGAAGGATAGGACTTAGAGACTCTAATTTGAGTATCAGGCACTAAACAAAATCATTTTTAGGAAAAGGTATCTAATCCCACAGATTGATGACTTTCTAGACCATCTCAAGGGGGCCAAGTATTTCAGAAATATTGATCTAAAGTCTGACTATCACCAGGTTCGAATAGAACCCACAGATGTATGGAAGACTACCTTCAAATCCAAGGACGGACCTTTTGAATGGTTGGTCATCCACTTCAGGTTAAAAAATTTCCCCTACTATTTTTATGAGGTTGATGGATGACATCTTACGAACCTCCACCAACTTATCTATGGTTGTTTATCTCGACGACATCCTCATCTTCAGCAAGAGTTGGGAGGAGCACTTGCAACACATTTGGCAAGTCCTTCAAGCCTTGTGGCAGTAAAAAATATGTGCTAACTTGGAGAAATGCACCTTTGGCATGGGCCACGTCCAGTATGTGGGTTACATCATAGATGAGAAAGGCATGCATGTTGATCTAGTTAAGATCCAATTCATTTGGGATTGGCTAGCCCCGTCGACTCTAATAGAGCTTCGCATATTTTTGGGCTTTACAAAATTTTACCAGAGGTTAATGTTGAGATTCTCCTATATCACTTGGCCTTTGAATCAGATTACCCAGGGTGAAGAGAAAGAAAAAATTTCCTGGTTCAATTCCCAAGAGAAAGAATTCGTTGAAACAAAGCATCATCTCTTCTCTGCACCTATACTCACATCTCCATAACAGCAACATCCATTTGAAATTGAGATGTATGTCTCCGACTATGCTATTGGTGAAATTCTAACCCAGAATAGGCATCCAATGGCCTATCATAGTGAGACACTTCCCGATACAATTCAGAAGTACCCCACCAATGATAAAGAGATGTATTCTATCTTGTAGGCATTCTGACAATGAAAACATTACATTCTAGGGAAGGAGATGGTCATCCACACCGATTACTGACCTCTTTAGTTTATACAGACACAAGGTAAGTTGCATAACGATTTCAATTGGAAGTGGTTTGCATATCTGCAACAATTTCACCTAAACATTAAATACAAAAAGGGCAGCCCCAATCATGTTGCATATTGCTTCATTTATCCCATAGTTGCAACACTGACTACTATTCTCAGCTCTTTTGGCCATGAGACCTCTGGATGGCCGCAACTGTAAAACAATTATCTAGAGTTCACCACCACATACTTGATTCTAGTGGATGAAAAACAAGTTCGAAATTTCAACCTCCAGAATGCATTATTATGTTATCTATGCCATTGTTCCTTAAAACGAGCGTAACAAGATGATTAGGGAAGCGCACTACAGTCAGGTCATAGGGCACTTTGGCATGGAGAAAATTGTAGTTGTACTCTAGAATTACTTTTATTTTCCAAAAATCTGACATAATGTTGGAAAATATTTCATACCTTTCACTGCCTATGCCATATCCAAGTCATTCATCAAGAAGCAATGCCTATACACTCCTCTTCCTACTCATAGTCATACATGGGAATCCATCTCAATCGACTATCTTTCTAGTCTCCCCTCTACCAAGCATGGTAATGACTACGTATTTGTGGTCGTGGACAAATTTTCTAAGATGGCTATATTGGCGACCTGCAAGAAGAGTATCATAACATAGGATACTACCAAACTCTTCTTTGAACAAGTGTAGGTACAATTTTGGATCCCACAGACCGTTATATATGATCGAGATAGCAAGCTCCTGAGCACATTCTCGTTGTGCCTCTAGACACTATTGGATGCCAATCCAACCAAGTCGACTTCACTCCATGCCCAGACTGATGGAAAAACATAATTCGTCAACAGGATGATAGTGCATATTTTTAATCTAGGTTGTCATTGATGTCAATAGTTGATGTCAATCATTCATGTCATTGGCCGGGATGGCAAATATTCTTGAAGATGCCAGAGGATGATTACAAATGATTACAACTCTTTTTTAATATGTCAAGACACAAATGAAGTGTCAATTATGTATCTTGATTATCATAATGGAAAACTACGATATCATTGCACTTGATGAAGGACTAGAAGACATACACATGATGACATGTCCTACCTCCAATGATCTTGATGATAACACTACATGATTACATTTCCTACCTCCGATAATTTGATGATGACATGAAAAATCTCCAATCATGTTAAGCTTGATGTCCTTATGATGAAGACTACATAATGATGCCCTACATGAATGGAACCCTAAGCCTATGAAGAATACTTTCACATACATGAATGAATCCCTAATCCTAAGGACTAGAAGACATACACATGATGACATGTCCTACCTCCAATGATCTTTATGATAACGCTACATGATTACATGTCCTACCTCCGATAATTTGATGATGACATGACAAATCTCCAATCATGTTAAGCTTGATGTCCTTATGATGAAGACTACATAATGATGCCCTACATTAATGGAACCCTAAGAATACGAAGAATACCTTCTCATACATGAATGAATCCCTAATCCTAATGAAGAGTACATGTGGAGGACCACGCATAAACTTGAATGCCTAAATCTATGAAGAATGAGCCCTAGTACTGTCCAAAGCATAAACTCCTAAAAATAATGATGGCAGTTCACAAAATCCAATTTTCTTGATGGAAAATTTACCTCATTGAAGAATTAAATTAACATTAGTTGTAGAGGCTTTTTTCCTCTTTCCAACAAGATATTACTTGTCTCCTAACTCCTTCTAGACCGAAAGAAAATAATTTTTTAATGATGAAATATGTATTTTTATTCCAAGCCGACCTAAGCAAACATATATGTGTTGGCTCTCATTCTCCAACAGTTACATCTTTTCATCAAGGGCAAACAACTATAAATATAAACCATCACTCCTCTATTTTGACAAGAAATTTAGGTGAAAAAATACATAATATAAAACGCAGAAGGGTAAAGATTTTAGAGTCTAGGAACATGAGGTTGAGGATTATTAGAAGAGGGTTATATTGAGTTAATTTTGGCTCCTGTGTTGATCTCAGATCGTAGAACTGTGACAACTTGAAGACTACATTTTTTAGGAGCTGCAATACATCTCAGACCTGATATTACTATGGAGATATTACAACAAAGATGCTTGGATAGAGGTTCGATTGTTTGATGGAAGAAAAAATTTCGGATTGCAGTCTCAAGCTACTACATTGGTATTTTCTATGGTAAACATCTATCTCAGGCCTGTGTTAAAATCTCATATCAGTGCTAAAAAATCTCGTACCGGTGGAGTGGTAATTCAGACCTGCTTGTGGTTACGTCTTAACCCTCGAGCCCTTTTGTTTTTTCTATGGGTAGATATGCAGTGGTAAAAACTGTGATATATACAACTGTGGAGATATATCATTAATACATCAAATACTCAAGACTTATTTAAGCTCAATTGTATTATTATATTGCAGTTTGGATTACAGTGATACCTCGGTGTTTCAAACAACAAACTTGGTTGAAGACTTAAGGATTGTGGTTAACCTTATGTGGCTTGAATGTTGGAGAAAGAGTGACAATATTAGATCATGGTGGAAGATCCATTGAATTTTTTAAACTAAGATCTGTCACTTATAAAAGGACTCAATAATTAAGGCTTGAAGTGGCTTGAACAATACTTTGAAAGGTTTTGAAGGATAGTTTAGAGAAAATTGGAAGGCATTTTGAAGCAATGTTTTTTGCAAATCTAAGGTAGCTTCAAAATCAGATTTAGAAGACATCCTAGAGAAACTTTTTGAAAACCCCTTGAAGACTTGTTGAACCTGACCAAGAGGATTTTTTGAAAAAGACTTGTGTGGTGTAGAATTGGGATAATTGATTGAAGACACCATGTGGCATCACCAAGTATTTATTGAAGTCTTGGAGACACCCTTGGAGATCATGATACATTGAAGACATCATGAGGTGACCTTGAATATTA
Organism: Pinus albicaulis; assembly: GCA_034641835.2. NCBI lineage: Eukaryota > Viridiplantae > Streptophyta > Pinopsida > Pinales > Pinaceae > Pinus > Pinus albicaulis. The sequence continues at coordinate 262,953,291 of CM076580.1, read as the reverse complement.
TGTTTGGGTACCATGAAGAGTTGTGGAGACATCTTCAAGTGAACACAAGAATTCATTGATCAGGTAAGTGCCCTGGAGATAATTTGAGGGTATTGCTAAAGATTAAGAGATTGACAAGGCTTGTTGCAGATGATATTGGGAGTCGGGAAGAACCACTAATATTATCTTGACAAATTGAATTTGTGGGTTGGATCTCTAGAGGATAGGAGTCCTCAAGAAGACTGGTTTGGAGCCTGTACCAGAGATAGGGTTGGATCCCTAGAGGTTGGTGTCTCAAAGTGACAAGGTTGGAGCCTTGGAAGATAGGGTTGGAGCTCTAGAGGTCGGAGCCTCGTGAAGTCCAAGTTGGTGCTTGGCATAATAGAGGTTGGTTCCTAAAGGATTGAAGATTGGTGTCTTCATCTAGGGTTGGATCCCTATATCATTATTGTAGAGAAGAAATTAATAAAAGTATTTATTTCATCATTTTTCATTTTTTGTTCTAAATATAAGTGATAATTAAAAATTGAAAATAAATACCAATTCACCCCTCTCAGAGTATTTACAACACATATAATACTCATGTACAACTCCAAGAATCCATGAATCTGGGATGAGAGCCTTCCCTATGTGCAACACGGCTATAACAGAGTTCTCCATTGCTCGACTCGCCCTGCAGTCCCTTTCATGCGGGTTTGGTATTTCAACCATTATTTCTGATTTATTTTTATGTGCCTCATGCGACTACACATATAGAATCCACACGTAGTATAGTTTGAGGATGATAAATCAATCAAGTTTATTGAATGCATCCCAACATGCTAGACTCCTTTAATTCACAGTATCACAAGGTGCCTAAATATTTCTTACTAGAAATTTTTTCATATTGTACATAAATTTCATTATTCAAAGCATTGCCAAAGAATAAAAAAGGAAAAAAAAAGGAGAAGGTCAAAACAGAGGGTGTTTAGACTGAAAAGGTTGAACAAGGAATTATGTTCTAAATTTTGAGAACTAAATCACATTCCTATATCATTTGGATGACTTTTATATCTCCATTTTTACCCTAAGTTCTGAAAATTTTATTATTCCCACATCCTGGCCTCCCAAACATTCACATTTTCATTTTATCCTAAATTTCTACCCTACCCCGACATCCACTATTCCCTGACTCCACCATCACATCATACATCCCATTCGGGCTAACTATCCCTCACCTTTCTGTCATCCCCACATGTCACTCCACACCTAACGGCCCTCATCTCCTTTCAGACCCCCCTCAGCCTCTGAACTTTAACAACGGGGGGGGAGGGGTTCCTAAATGGGCATTATCCAATACTGCCTGCATTGTGATGTGTCATTCCCATAGTACTTCACACCCCCCCTCTGATATCGTTCACTGCCATGACCCCCCCTCTGAAAGTGGTTTCCGCTGCAAAACCAAACTGTCGTGCCCGTTGAACATTGGACTAGTCGTTTCCCTATGCCTTCGTGCCACATCCCTACTTACCTGTCCCTTCCATCCAATCACATTCACTCCCGCCAAATGCCCTTTATGCATTCAATTGGTCGGGTCGTTGTCCAACGGGCCCGTGCCAAATCAACAATTACCAAATCATCCATCATAACCCAAATTCAAGTTTGGAAGCAAGGTTTACCTTGCTTGTTCTATCTGAAATTGCAGGCTCCAAATTCATAGAGAATTTTCAGCAAAAGATCAACAAATTTAGCCTCCAGATTATCAACAGAGCTCACATCACTTTAAAAATTGAAGCACAACCACCAATAGATGAAACATGCCATCATCACATCATATTTAATGATCCAGCAAAGGCGGTCCAAAAGTAGAGCCAAATGTGTAATGTTCCAAATGGGGAACTTTCTGTTCTATCGGGAATATCTTAAGATATTCCAATATTCCAACTTTAGGAGTATTAACAATCAACACTAAACTATTTCAGAGATTGACTATAGGGGAATTTACTGGATATGTCACCTTCATAAGGAAGGATTAGATCCAGAGTCTACTTGGCCCACTAGCAGACTCTGCCAATAGAACTTGTCAAAAGCTAATATTTCCCTTCAAGGAATTTCTGCAACAGTGTCCAAGAGGACGATGTATAAGGAAGACCATGTGAAAATAAGGCAATCCAGTGTTGGTATGCCTTAGAATATATCTGATACAAACTCCCTACAGAATATATGCTCAAATAAATAACCCTAAGTGGGTTATTTAGATCTCCCACCAACAAGTATACCGGAATAATGCTTAATGAGAGAACCTTCAGCAGTATTAAAACTTCAATATGTAACAGCAGTGAAATAAGGCCTCACGTAATGTAGGAAGAGTGACAATCTGATACATAATTTGTAGCAGAAAATGTAATACAAATTCCTTGAGGAAAATACCTCTCAAGGTGAGCTTAAATCAGCCTTAATAGAAAATGTACATAAAACAAAGAAAATACACTGCTACATAACCCAGCAACTCTATCACTGTGCAGTCTACGAGGGAAAATGACTGAAAACTAATATATATGAGATTATATAAAAATAGGTGATCAAAAAAATATGGGGGAGCAAGATCTCAACCCCAGAAACATTATTACAACAATCCTCGAAGGGATTGGCTGAAATACACAAAACAGAAAAATGCCGGAGTTGCAGTGTAGCAGCTGCAACTAAAATATAATACAACATAGGAGAAGGAAGTAGATGCTGCAATAAACAATGATACCTCCTCCAATGATCTCCAAAGTGAAGGGGCTGATCCCCTTACTGAAGATTGCACTCTCTAGTGCACAAAATGAACCCTTTGTGCATGCCACCTCTGAAGATAACGTTGTAAGGGAAGGAGACTGTGTTGGGCATGAGAAGAAACATATGGACTAATGAAAAATCTGCAATATGAGCTCCGTAAATCTCTTTTTCTGATCTCCTAAAGAAAGAGAGGGCTCCTCCTCTACGAAACAGCTCCGGAAATGAGTGATTATGGTCCTTCACTGCAACACCAGCAACTCCAGCGTTTATGCCCAACAGAATAGTGCAGTAGCTAAAGATGAATGCTTTGGCCTCAACCAAAGATGTGAGGAAGATGAAGAAAAATCCCTCCATGGCCTCCCATGGAAGATAAGGGCATTCCTAAACAGGAATCCCTCTTGTGCTAAGCAGCACAAGCTTTCTCAGTTGAGCAATTGCAGAAAGCTTCAACTTCGAAATTCTCTCTCCAAAGATGAAAACCCCAACAATGGCTCTCCTTCATCTTTTCTGCAAGTCATGCTTCCTTGCCATGGACCCCACACACATTAGGGTTTCTCTCATTTCAAATGTCCCTCCATCCAACTACGCAATCTTCTTGTGCAAGCTTCCCCTCTTGGGTACGTTGTTGACTTCGGTCAACCATGGTCTAGCTCACTTGCTTTTGGCCCTTTTCATACTTTGGGCTGCTAACTTAAGCCACTTAAGTGACTTTTTGCACCTTAGGAATGTTCATTACGTTGCTACATGGGCTCCCTCATTGATTTTATTCACTTTAATAAAAATAAAACAAATCTAATGCTCCAATTACCTTATTGAAAAATTTGGAACATTACAGTCCTCCCCTCCCAAAACTTGTTTGTCCTCAAGCAAGAGCAAGGATGAACTGAAAAAGAAAAAAAAATCCTCCACTCAATGCATGGAGTGTGAAATTTCCTCATGTAGGTCCTCCATCCCCCAAGCAATCAACCAAGCAAAATGAGTCACCCTCCAACTAGGCAACTCTTGAAAGTACTCCTCCACCTTGTGCTCATGAGAAATAGGTGGGCTGAATTTCTGAACTTAGTAAGCTTCATAGCCTACCCCATGCTATCCTCTTCTCCACTTATGATGAATGTGGAGTGAAAGCTGAAATTGGGCTGCAATGGTTTTGCCTTCAAGAGGCAAGATGAAGTCTAGATCCTCAAGGATCTCTCCTCCAACGCTGCAAATCAAGTTTGCCCAAATCACCTCATATGTGATGAGTTGGCATTCATCATCATATGGCATCTTCTAATCATACATATGGGGTTGTTGATGATATATGGCTGAAATAAAATGGTCTTCACGAGAGAGCCAAGCCACCCCATCAATCATACAAACCATGAAATGCCTTCTCCAAAATTTCGAACTCTCCAAATAACTCCTCCCACATGAAGGAAAGAGATGAAGCTTGGAAATCATGGGCTGCCCATTGTTTCTCCTAAACCATACCTCATGCAAAATAGGGAGAATCATACTCCCAATTAGAATTTTCCACTCATGTCCCACTTTCCAAAAAAATCTCTCCATGTACCAAAAAAAATCTGCAAAGCAAGGGAGCATGAACCAATAAAAGCAAGTTGTCATATGAAAACCAGAAAGTGGATCATTGTTCCACTCATGGAACTTACACAGGGAATCATTGGCCTGCCTCAATATATGATGCAAAAAGTGTCTTTGCAACCACTTGTTTTCTGCCACATGCATCTTGCAATATGTGATCATGAAAAAAAAATTTGGTTCCAATGGTGCACACCAAAACCCATATGGCTTTCACCCACAACCCACTGCTGAAATAGCCATTGTATTTGCTGCAATGAACCATAAGTACAACCAAACATAATTTTCAAGAAAGAATACCCTCCTTGATACAACTTGCTGATCATAAAAGTAAGAGAGTGTAAATCATAAAGCAAATGGTTACCTCCCTTTTCATGTACTTTGGTCTTTGAGCTGAAATGGCTCAAGTAGAAGTTCTCCCTTACTGAAACATAGTAGGGAAGTGGTTGTGCCAAACCTCTATTCATCTTTTGTGCTATGTATCTGTCCATATGCTGATATGCAACCATTAAGATTCCCTCCCAAGTGGACTCCTCCATCAATGAAGAATATGCATGAAAATGCATGAAAGAAGAACCCATAAATACTGCATGTAGATCCCTCTTATTGTGCTTGTGCAACCAAGCCAAGAAAGTAAAAATGTAGTAAGGAGTGCTCTCCTGTATTACTCCTTCATGCTCATCACCTACATGCCTCCAAAGTACATCACTTGTGAAGTGGCTTTTAGAACACTCCAACAAGTAATCCAAGCCTTCAAGTGACAGCGCTGCTGGCCTTTGGAGTAGGGCCACTGTCATCTCAAAGCTCCCCTCTTTGACATGAATCTTTCCAAAGACTCCTCCCATCATGTTCCTGCAAATGTAGAGCCCCTCCCATGAAGAAGGTGTTGCATGAGCATCAATTGTCAAAGAGAAATCCCTTTGCACTATGCTAGTGCCTCCTCTTTCTCTTGCAACAACAGAAAACTTGAGCATCAAAAGTATTTGTTGCTCCTCCATACTTCCACCATGCCCAATCTGAAATGGGAACATACTGAATGGTAAGATAAATTCCATCCCATCATGATGCACCCATGCTCCCCTCTGCATCATGGTGTAAGTATCCTGCCACTTGGTACCTCTCCCACAAGAGCTACCATTGTCCCAAAACATATTTCTCCTTTTGTATTTCATGGGACATTGAAATGAAATCTCCTTCATGACAAAATTTCTAAACCCCACCCTCACATGTGGTACATGGCTCATCAATAGTGCATGAGGATGATAAGGGTTTCTTTCCTCAAAATGGCATAGCACAGTGAAAGTCTCCTGCTCTAGACAATCAGCTTCCCATGGTATGTAATCTCTCATGGCATGTATTGAACCAACAGGAAATGAAAACTCATGTATACTTTGGTAAAGTTTGCAAGGGTCTTGTGTGCATGCAAGAGTCTCTTCCCTAAATGTGTTGGCTGCCCCAACTATTGGATATGAAGGCTGCTCCTTCATGATAAATACGGCGCTGGTATGTGCCTCTCCATGCTTCTGCTCTATTTCTCTGTGAAAATAGGAATTGCATGGTCCTTCCTCTTCTCCTTCTTCTACTTCCTCAACCTCCTTGGAGAGGTTCTTGCTGGACCCAAAAACTAATGAGATCAATCTCATCCTCTACATGATTTTGACATCTTCTTCCCCTAAGATTTGAACTTCACAGGCTGAGGCAAGTTTGAAGCTCTGATACCATTGTAATGTTCCAAATGGGAAACTTTCTGCTCTATTGGGAATATCTTAAGATATTCCAATATTCGAACTTCAGGAGTATTAACAATAAACACTGAACTATTTCAGAGATTAACTATAGGGGAATTTACTATATATGTCGCCTTCACAAGGAAGTATGAGATCCAGAGGCTACCTGGCCCACTAGTAGACTCTGCCAATAGAACTAGTCAAAAGCTAATATTTCCCTTCAAGGAATTTATGCAACAGTGTCCAAGAGGACGCTGTATAAGGAATCCCATGTGAAAATAAGGCAATCCAGTGCTGGGATGCCTTAGAATATATCTGATACAAACTCCATGCATAATATAAGCTCAAAGAAATAGCCCTAAGTGGGTTATTTAGATCTCCCACCAACAAGTATACTGGAATAATGCTTAATGAGAGAACCTTCAGCAGTATTAAAACTTCAATATGTAACAGTAGTGAAATAAGGCCTCATGTAATGTAAGAATAGTGAAAATCTGATACATAATCTGTAGTAGCAAATATAATACAAATTCCTTGAGGAAAATACCTCTCAAGGTGAGCTTAAATCAGCCTCAAGGGAAAATGTACATAAAACAAAGAAAATACACTACTACATAACCCAACAACTCTATCACTGCGCAGTCTATGAGGGAAAATGACTGAAAACTGATATATATATGAGATGATATAACAATATGTGCTCAAAAAGAGATGGGGGAGCAAGATCTCAACCCCAGAAAACATTATACAAAAATCCTCCAAGGGATTGGCTGAAATACACAAAACAGAAAAATGTCGTAGTTGCAGTGTAGCAGCTGCAACTCAAAAATAATACAACATAGGAGAAGGAAGTAGATGCTGCAATAAAAAATTATACCTCCTCCAATGATCTCCAAAGTGAAGGGGTTGATCCCCTTAGTGAATATTGTACTCTCTAGTGCACAAAATGAACCCTTTATGCATGCCACCTCCGAAGATAACGTTGTAAGGGAAGGAGACTATGCTGGGCATGAGAAGAAACATATGGCCCAATGCCAAATCTGCAATATGAGCTCCGGAAATCTCCTTTGTTGATCTCCTAGAGAAAGAGAGGGCTCCTCCTCTACAAAACAACTTCGAAAATGAGTGATGATGGTCCCTCACTGCAACACCAGCAACTCCAGCGTTTCTGCCCAACAGAATAACACAGTAGCTGAAGATGAATGCTTTTGCCTCAATCCAAGATGTGAGGAAGATGAATAAAAATCCCTCAATGGCCTCCCATGGAAGAGAAGGGCATTCCTAAACAGGAATCCCTCTTGTGCTAAGTAGCACAAGCTTCTCAGTTGAGCAACTGCAGAAAGCTTCAACTTCGAATTCTCTCTCCAAAGATGAAAACCCCAACAATGGCTCTCCTTCATATTTTATGCAAGGCATGCTTCCATGCCATGGACCCCACTCACATTAGGGTTTCTCTAATTTCAAATTTCCATCCATCCAACTACGCAATCTTCTTGTGCAAGCTTCCCCTCTTAGGTGCGTTGTTGACTTGGGTCAACCATGGTCAAGCTCACTTGCTTTTGGCCCTTTTCACACTTGGGGCTGCTAACTTAAGCCACTTAAGTGACTTTTTGCACCTTTGGAGTGTTTATTAGGTTGCTACATGGGCTCCCTCACCCATTTTATTCACTTTATTAAAAATAAAACAAATCTAATGTTCCAATTACCTTATTGAAAAATTTGGAACATTACAAAATTCCAAAGCCACCCATCATTGCCTCTTTGTGACAACCTTAGCCACTTTCAGCTTACTTTTCGATTCATGAAGAGCTACCAAAGTTAATTCCATAGGCGGTGTTTTGTCAAAGATACTTTGTCAGGGCCTTGCATGGTCACACTTGTCTACTTTTTGCTTAATTGTAATTAATGAAAATTTGATGAAGTAGATAGGGCAACTGATGTAGTTTTTAGTTAAATACTGCATGCATTGGGAGTATTAAGGGTGGAATATGGTTGGACCCTGCATTTTAAGAACTATTGTATTAGAGCGCTGTAATTTTTAGAGCTAGGCATCAATAATAAAAGACCATTTACAGGATACTTGAGTTGCGTTAAATGGTGATGTGTTGATTCTTTGTGTTAAATGTTTCTATTATTTTCCTTGCTATGCATTTATTCATCTAATTGTAAAACATAAAATTTAAATTAATATTTGTTGTCAGAGCACCTTAATTCTATTTGTATTTACCATCTGAATGTTTTCTTTTGAAGTCTAGTTAAAGAATTCTTAACTTCTCTTTAATCATTACTGAATATCACTACTTTCTCCATATCATAATTGATGCTACCTTAGAGATCCAATTAGTATAGTTAGCTTTCCCTGTGATGCTCTTGGAAAATTGATGTCACAAACTATACCTTTTGACTCCATAGCCCAATGGATTAACTCCTACAGACTTGCTCATCCAACCAACACAATATCTCACCATCACTGTAACTAGCCTAACATCATAATTCATATTATTAAAATAAAAATTAAATCATAAATAGAGAGAGACCTCTCTGAGTCTAGGAAGGCTAGATCCTAGATTCTGAAGCGGTTTGATGTTGTCCTATATCTTTTATTCTTGCCAATATTATAAATTATAGGGCCACAACACAGTACAGTCTCCAGTAGGTTCATGACATATTGGAGATGTCTAATGCTAAGTACAAGAAACAACATGATTAACATCTGGTGCCACACACGTTTCAGGTGGGTAACAAATTTTGGTTGCATTTTCCAAAAGAACACTTTACCAAAGCCCATCAAAATCTCAAACCACTTATATATGGGTCTTACAACATCACCAAGGTTGTGGGAGACAACGCTTTTGAACTCAACATCCCTCCATTCCTTTTCTTGCATCTAGTGTTTAATGTGGACTGCCATTGGCCATACCTTCCACTATTACTAGAAACATCAAAAATTACAAAACAACTCACACCAATAGAGCTAAACCCACACTACATGGCATAGGCCACAAATAATTTGATCATGGACACGTAAATCAATAACACTCATTAGCAGAAGATCCAACTATATTATTTTGTCAAAGTTGGCCAACTCCTGCACCAAGGCAAGTGGCTCACCAGGGACCAATTTCAGCAGAATTTTCCCCATATCATGGAGGCACTTAACACAATGGAGACCATTTATTCCTATGGGAGGAGGACTAATCCAGGTGGATATTGGTGGCCACCTGCCTATTCCACGTGGACCCCACCATTTCTTATTTCAATTTCCTTAATTGTAGCACAATTATAACACCCTCCTCCCACATCTAACTAAGTAATTGGCCAACCATGGTAAACATGTGATGAATTGTTACTATGATCTGATTCAACCTCCTAAGTCACCTTAAGGAAGTCAAACCAACACCACACAACAACACAAACCGTATGCACATGTTATATGACATCTAGGAGCCATCCCCACCTTCCAGGAGGCTAGCCCCTGAACCAACCTGATCTTTCATGCTTCAATCCCCCAATCACTCCCTTTACATGGGAAAGAGTTTGATTGGACCCCTCTACTTGTACACACAACATGGATATGCATGTGACTGGGGACTTTTCCCAATAGTCTTAAGCCCACGTCCCCAATTTTTGTGCCACTTCTTCAAGCCCAAATCTGAGGTCACTGCCTCGAACTCCATGAAACTTTCAGAACTAAAAGATAGTATCGTAATATATGTGTAAAAACAAACACTTGAATAAGGGCTTGATTGGACCCTTACTAACTATGACGGGAATTTAATCAAACATGTCACAAATATGTAATCTACAGGTTTAAACAACATATCTGAGCATAGGGGACTCATACATATCTGAGAATCACTAAGAACCATTGTTTCCTCATCACATTAACTTCATTATCATATCTTTGGTCATAGATACATTTTTCATTCATTTCCAAATCAAAACATGATGAGAGACATATATCATTCATGACATAAATTGCATTCATAACCAACATGTAAACAACATAAATGAAAATAATAGAACAACCATATAAGCCACATAAAAGCAAGAAGAAAATAGCTCTTATTGCCATAAGAAAAATGCAACCAAGTCTGGGACTTCCTTGTTCAACCTGACCATAGACATGGTTGAGACAACTCTCTCTTGATCCAGTCATCCCAATTACATATTCCAAGCATGAATGTGGGATCTCTTAAAACAAATCAATAAAAAATAAACCAGGGATTCCAGAGGAAAAACCACCTCAACCCTCAACCAACGATTCCAATTCACGATAAAACATCACTAACCATCACCTGATTGGTATCTACCCAAGATGTACATGGATCCTAAGTGTTTGTTCCAACCAAGGCTTCTAGGAAATAATAACTCGACCCACACCCAAAGGCACATGAGAAGAAACCAGAAAAAAATGAAATGAACCCACAACACTTTAACAACCTCTTCCCACATCTACCCAAGTAATTGGAAAAATGGGGTAAACATGTGATGACAAGCTACTAATACAAGATTCAACCTCCTATATGACCTTAATGAAGTGGAACCGATGGAAACAAGACAAGCACACCTTACACAACATCAAAAACATCCTCAGGAGGTAACCCAACCTTCCAGGCCCATGAACCTTGAGGGAGACTAACGTTTTGACCAATTTTATCCTTAGCCACATTCATTCCAGGGAAAGGTAGCAACTAAAATCCTCTATCCATGGGCATGCTAAGGCAAGGTAGTGACTAGGGCGTTGTTTAATCATTTTTTTGCTTGCAACCCCGAGATTTGTGCCACCATTTTAGCCCCAGAGCCTAGGTCACTGCCTAAAACTTCATGAAACTATAGGAGATGATAAATAAAAATAAATAAAATTTAAGGAATCAATCACGTCTACAAGAACCCAACTGGACCCCTCCCATCCATGACATGAATTTTTTCAATCATATCACAAACATTGAATCTACAAGTGTAAACATAATATTTAAGCATAAGGGTCTCTTAGTTATTTAAGAATCACTAAGAACCATTGGTCCTTTACATCATACGCTGAAATGAAATATATTTGACCATAGATACATTATGTATTCATTTACAATTAAAAAACATGGATAGATCCATAGATCATCATTGATCGAATACATGCTTATAACTAGAAAAATAACAATAGAAATATGGTGGATAAAATTGGGGGAACTTTGAGGTCTAAAATGGGCCTCCTAAGAAAAATCTATAAGAAAAATAAATTTTATAAGAACCAATCAGATTCAAGATGATAATGTCAACCATGGGGGATGATGAATCACCTTTTTTGGAGTAAAAAATTAAAAATATTAAAAAAATAATAAAATAGTAAACTGCTTCTTCAACTCGTATTTTCAACTTATCTCCCTAATTTTTTACTCAAATTTCAAGCATCAGTACTCCTTTGATGCAAAATTTAATTCCTCATTCAAGGATTTTCCATGTTGCATACTTTCGGTGAACCCTGCTATACGAAAAATTAGAAATACATGAAAAAATGTGATTGCAATCACGTTTTTCATGCATTTCTCATTTTTTGTATAATAGGTTCCATCGAAATTATGTGACATGGGCGCTCCCTAGATGAGGAATCAAATTTTGCATCCAAGAAGTGTTGCTACTCAAAATTTGATTAAACCCATAGGTAGATAAGTTGAAAATACGAGTTGAAAAAATAATTTTTTCCCTCTAAAATTTAATGATGTAATATAATATTATTCTATTATTTCCACTACTATTTTATAATTTCCTTATGAGGTCCATTTTAGACCTCAAAACTCCGCTAATGAAAATCAATAGAATTGACATAATAACCAGTACATTTTCATACCAGATACCAATGCAATGAGATATTCATTACTAAATGTAAAAACCAACCAGAGATGAGACTTCCATGTTCCACCCAAACATAGATTGGTTGATCCAAATCTTACTTTAGCCAATCCCCTTCCATGCCATATTCAAAGCATGAATGTGGGATTTCTTCAAACACATCAATCACAACCAATCCAGGGCTTCCAAAGGCCAAACCACTTCAACCCTCAATGAGTGATTCCACCTCATGGTCGAACATCACAACCATCATGGATTGGTCTCTATCCAAGTTTTTCCAAGGCTCTAAAGTCTTTGTTCCAAACAGGGCTTCCAGGAAAATTAACTCAACCCCAATTGTTATAGGCCTTCTAGAACGTTTGTCCAATGAGGGCTTCCATGACTAGTAACTCACCCCAGTTAGGGCTTCTGCAGTGTTTGTATAACCAATGATTCTAGGAGTAGTAACTCAACCCACAGTTGGCTCCCAGGTTTCCAGAGTGTTTTTCCAACCAATTTTTCTAGGCAGGGAAAATTTTAGGGGCTAATATTCACAGGTGGGCTAATTTTCCATGCTTTGTCCAAAAAAAAGATTCGCTAATTTCCTTTTTTTTTTAAATGATTTGCCCAAATTTTATAATATACCATTATTTTACCTTAAAAATAACCCAAATATTATATCAAATATTATAAAACACTAGGAAATCTAAATATTTCTACAAAAAATTCACCAAACATTTTACATTTTGCATATTAGGGACTTGTAAGATTCGCCAAGGTTTCTAAACTTTAAGATAAACTTATATCCTTAAAATTTTCCCTACTTCCAGGAACTAATAACTCAACCCATAGCTAAAGGAAACATGAGAACCAACCATAAAACAACGAATGGAAATAAACCAACAACACCATGGCTATCCAGGAAATGGAAAGGCTAAGAAAATTGACATTCATACACCATGCATGCCAAATCTGGTGAGGAAAACATACATGCAACTTCGTACATGCACTCAGAGCCTGATGTATATGTTGATCTCAATGTCCTCTTGAGTTTTCTTGCTCTTCCTTTTCCTTATTTCTCTAAATCACCAAGTATGCCACACTCTTGAAGAGTACTCCAAGAATACTCTAAGTGTCCAAGAGTAAGAGAGAGAGAGAGAGAGAGAGAATATAATGAGAGCCATAAGTGTGAGCAAAATAGGTTGAGCCAAAATCTTACCAGTAGGTCCTCAGAAGACTTTTTATTAATGAGGCCTATATTTTCTTCATTTTCCATTATTTTCCTTCAATTTCCTCATCACATGCAACCTATGACCTTTCATCTCCCTTTTCTCTTAATTTCCATTATTTTCATAAATAAAATGCCAATTAATGTCTCATGCCTTTCCAAAACCTTTGCCATTTCCTTTTCCAATTTCCTTTAGCCATAATAACCGAGTGAACACCCGTTAAGATTTTTTTCCACCATTCAGCTTGGAATACATATCCCATCAACTATGGTTTTATATATTTTTACTTGGATTTTTACCATGGTTGTTACAGAACCCTTCCCCTTGGGGGAACACCGTACTTAGTGTTCAATGACACCTACAAACTAACAAACTGCTAAGAACAAAAAATACTACCTATGAAGCTTTATAACATAACTTTTTGCAGTATTTACAATGACCACTGCTGAAACATGACAAAAATATTGTTTATTGGAGCTTTATAACATAGCTCAGTACGGTATTTACAATGAAAATCACATTTTCTTCAACCAACAAATAATCATACTATCTACGATATTTATAAATCTGGCTCAATACAATATTTACGATAATATATAGGTATACACATATGCACATTTTCTCAACCAGCAAATAGAAGGATGTGGTGCTCGTGTTAACAACAAGGGAATCCATAGGTTCGCACCTCCACCCTCAAATCAATACCAGGATTCGCCTTCTTCCTAGGAATTCTAGAATCTGATATCAAAGTCAAAGATGCACCCAATGTCCAGCACTACAATCCCACGTTGATTTCCTCTCAGTGAACAATTACCGACTCATTGTTTCAAAGCACATTCCCAATGTTCATCTGATTCCATATGGAAATACTAATGACCAAGACAAATCCTTCCTTGACCTTCCCTTCTCTGCTACATAGTCCCTCAGGCAATCAAGTCACCCCTTTTGTGCACTCGCTCACCTTCCAAGTTCTGCTAGAACGCCCATTCTGGGCAGTCCATCCCTTGGAAATGCTTCCTCTCATCATAATTTCAAATAACTAAGGAATATACCTACCTAAAAACCATCATATCGGTCACAGCATGTCCCACAATGGTCATGATCCTGAAGTTCTTTACCAAGATATTGTTGCTTTTTTCAATTCCTTTTGTTGTTGCTGCTAATTATTGCAATCTATTTCAACCACCCAACCGGGCATGTTCATGTATTCCTAGACCAAGCACATAACTACAATTCGATTCAAAATAAATTGCAATAAATTAAAATCATACCTCATTGGTAGCTCATCAATAACGTACAATTGTAATCCTATTTACTTCCTATCACAGCAAGTCAAACTATATGTTTGATCAAATCATCATGTATAAACATATCACATCCAGTTAGCTCAAAACACAACCATCATAGGTCAAAATCGCAAATCACATGCAATCATCAAAAATCACATGTAACCATAATAATTTATAATCGTAGATCATATGCATAATAAAATTTCAATAAAATACTCATAATTATCCTTCATTGGTCCTTACGTCTCCCTTTGTTCTTTCTGTACACACACTAGATCAGTTGCCACACCCAACAGCACCTAGTGCCTTCTCTTCAATCACATACACATACATGTAGTGTACATCACAACACATACACAAACATATGATATGCAACATCATACAATACATACACCCACACTGGCATACGACACATACACCTACACCCAGTGTACTATGCAACATAATACATATATGTACACAAAGTACAGCACAACGAATACACATATCACAATACCACAACTACACTGTACACATACATAGTATCTGATTCCCTCAGCACAACATGTACGACATGCACACAATACCACATGTATACTAGTACCATATGCACAACATGTAGACAGTATCACCTATACACAACGCTACCTGCACAACATGTGGAAAACATCACATGTGCAAGACACCACCCGCACAACATGTTAACAATGCCAAATGTACACCACACCACTTGAAAAATGTGTACACAATACCACATGCACGACATGTACACTAAACCAAATGTACACAACATCACATGCACAACATGTACATGACACCACCTTCACACAACACCACATGCATACAACACCTTATGTACAATCATGCACAAAACACCAAATGTGCATAGCACCATATGTACATGACGCACACAACACCATATGTACATAACGATGCAAATTCAACATGCACATAGCACCATATGTACACAACACCACATATCCAACATTTTCACAACACCATATTCACACAATATCATACATCCAACATGCACATACGATATGTACACATCATCGCATATCTCACATGTACATAGCACCATCTATACCTAACACTACATATGAAATATACACACAATACCATATATATACAATAGGCATACAACATCATATCTACACAATATTACATGTGCAACATTACACATCACCATAGCTATAGTCACTGAATATACAACATGCACAACATATACACAACAGTAGTACTGCACATCCATAGACCACACACTGACCCCACAAGCAACCTTACTTCCAGTGTCTTTCCACTATCCATGCTTATTCTATCATGTGAAATATCACACTACTTTCACTTCGCTAATTTACCCCTCAGTATTACCTCTCCATAGCATAAACATAGGCATAGTACAAGTATATAATATCAATTCATATACACATGATACTAGCCTCATAAATCTATGAAGTCTACTCTACCACTTGACTCCTCGTAGCCAGGAACCTCCTCATGAAATTCACCTACATAAGAAATCATTCCTCCACAAGTATGATCCCTGAAAACCCTATCATACTATTATCACTCTATAAATTTTGAGGTTGCAAAGAAAATCACAGAGGTAACCATAGAACCACTTTGAAAACTAGGAATCTAGCCCTTCCAGTTTTAGAGAGGGATCTCTCTTTATGATTTAGCTTTTTTTGTTTAAGATATTAGGCTAGGTATCTAGTTCATTATTTATTTATTTTGATATTGTTGGGTTGATTAATTCCATAATTTACCACTGGGCTATGGAGTCAATTACTTAAATATGGATATGTCTCACTCTTTAATAATACATTTCATAGGAGAAGGTAGCCAACTTAATTGGATCTTGTAGTCTAAATGAGATGAAAAATAAGAAGATTTGGAGAATTAATTAAGTAAAGAGCAATTAATAATTCATTAATTAACTTTAGTTGAAAGCATTGAAATTATTCAAAGACATAAATAGAGTGTATTCAAACAAATTCTAAGTATTTACTTTCTTTTGAATAAAAAATAAATGGAAAATAGTCATGAATAACATTGGAAACACATAAACACAAGCAAGCATCACTTCACCGGTAACTTGACACAAGAATCATGTGAAAGAGATTTCTTTATTATTGAAATGTCCACTAGAAATTGGTGGAATAGCCTTACAATAGTCTTCCTAGATGAGAAAAAACAACGTCTACTACTTTGAATTAAGAAGTATTTATAAGCTTTGTACACAATATCCTGATCTAAAATATCAGGATAAAGTTTAGAAATCTCTAATAACTAATTACATAAATTAATACACAAATATAGGATTTCTAAAACTATTCTCACTGTTGGCACTAACTTTTAGGAAAATTGTTGATGACTTCGCCCTAAAATGTGCTGCCTTGTTGTCTGTCTGTTGGAGATGAAAACGTTTTACTCAATGGTGTCACACAATTGATCCCATCTTTCATCACTAGGTATAAAAAGATATATTAACTTTCTATAGACTTCATCTACTTCAATATATTTTTCAAAAGTTGGCTTGTTGATGAAAATGTGTTTAATTTCATTTTTGATAGTTAAATCAAAATCCAAAGCTTATAAGAAAACTTTCCCTATGATATGACCTTTGATGCCTACAAATTTGGAGTTTTTTGTCACAATAGTGCTGAGCTTATGAAAATAATATTCCAATATGATTATTCTATCATTCAGTGCTACTAACCCTGGAAATCCTCTTTGGTTCAGCAAATTGAACTTGATATGAAATCTCTAGACTGCAATTTCCAAAGTTTGACATTTAGTTTATAATTGAGTCATCAAATTCCTCTTTTGCAATACATTTTTAATCTCTACGATAGTCTCTGTCATATATGCCTTTTCTGATAAATGAAGAATTCTATGGCACTAATTTATGTAATTGTTGAATATGTTTCTTCCCTTGGTTTTTTTTTCTGCTTCCCTTGAGGCACTCGAGTTTGGGAAGTGGTTGTTGATAGAATTTGTTCCTCTACTTCCTGTAAGGTAGTCTCCTCCCATTGGACATGATTCATAAAATTCTCGATCTCTGGTCTAGGAGTATGATTGTAAGGTGTCATTTTGTGCCCCACCCTTAAATTAGAGACTATGTTGAATGAATCATATGACCAGGTGAAACTTGGCTATAATTTCATCTGTTTGAGGACTAAATCTGCCATAGTCCCTGCTACTCCGGTATTGCATATGAAAGATCCCACTTGTGTCTTAATTTTAAAATGTGACTTCCTTTTACCTGAAACAAAGTGGATTTCATCCATATTAATCATCTGCCTTATATATTCTATAGAAAAATCCTCATTGGAACATATTTGGACAGCTTGCAAAGAGCCATTTCACACACATATACACTTATTTCTGTATAATTATTGCATAGATACCATTCTCCAATCTTGGTCTTCTCACTTAAGTGTAAAATGATTTTGATCTTTGAACTGATTCTTGGCTCACTTTGACTGTTGAGAAGCTTTGCAGTTATATGGATAAGTGTTTCTATGAAGTTTGAAGAATTAAACTTAATTGAATTTCTTCTTACAAGTGAGGTCCATTGTATCACTGATTGGTTGATTCCTTGATCATGTTGTTTTTGCAATGTCATGGGAAATATGCCACCCTGTTGTAAGAGAAAAATGTAGACCAATGCAGATGCATATTTAAACATGCCTTCCATAGTGATCTTCATCATTTTTTCATGCATATTATCAGCCAAAAAATGACTGAAATTAAACATGAATTTTTTCTTATGTTCTTTGGAAAAATTGGACAAAAAACCTAGAATAGGCTCATCCACCCATTGGTCTGACTAGTACCTTAGAAGACAAGTTAGTAAGGAAATAATTTGCTTAGCCTTTTCTGAGAACATGGAAACAGGATAGGGAACTTTTCTTATGGAGCTGAGCATCTTTTGGGAGTAAAATCTGAAAAATCTAGGCTATCTAAGGGAAGGTGAGCTTATGGTACAAATCCATAAGGGAAACTACCAAAAAATGGTTGAGGGACTCATTTTCAGGAATTAGTAACATTTGATTTATGGTTTCTGGTGAAAATGTGACTAGGATGTCTCCATTCTAGGCCACAATGGTTCTTTGAGTGGGATTATATCTGAGCTGACACCACATGTTGAAGTGAGGGAAATGATGACTATGTTGAAACAAAAACATGGGTATCAAGGATTCCCAAAGGCTGTCTCATCCACCTAATCTAGATAAGTTTTTTTTAACAAGTGATGTAATTTGAACAAGTATAATCTACATTCGGTCTCAATAATCTTGTAATATTGGTATGCTAGGGGCATATGGTCAAGGTCTAGGGTGGAAGAAGTCTTAGGGTTATCATCATTGTCCGTTTTGCATTGGTGAATTTTCACTTTCCCTTTGGAGCTATGTATGAAAGATAGAAAGTGATAGAGACATGGTGTGGATGTTACCTGGATGGATAATTGGATACCCATCAACAGTAATTGGGATGTCAATTTGATGGATATGACAGGTGTTGGCTGTCGTATGGGATCGCGAGAGCTGAGATCGATACCTATAATCGAAATACGTAATAGTGCAGTAGGAGGGTCGCGTGGGATAATACACAGTTAATTTATAACAATTGGATTGGTTACCATTGTAGTTAGATCCATTAAAGAACGGGCTTTTGAGAAATTAATAGTGAAATGGTTAACTGGAAACAGGAATATTGCAATGGGTGAGTGTGTAACAGGTGGATTAAAAATGGTAATGTCAACGGGAGAATAGGGGAGGGACAGGTGGTAGAATTTTGTTGGCTAAGGATCCAATGTGAGAGTTGAAATGGTAAGTTGACCTGGTGGACCATTGGTAGTATCAGAGGAGAGAGAGGTGGTTTTCAGGGGGGGTAGTAGTATGTGGTTTTGAGCGAGGGTGCAGGGAGGAGGGGCGTGAAAAATGATGAGAGCCCAAGACATAGAGTGGGTCCTAAGTAAATAAATACTTCTTTTTAGACCCCCTCCCCCCCTTGTCGTTAATGATAAATGGGATGGGGGGTGCGAATTTGATCCCCGTCTTTGATCTGGGCGAGGAAGATCGTGGTCGTTGAAACATTTTCTCACCATACCATAATATGACCAACCATTCTATCATCTTTCAAATTTATCGTAAAACTATAAATTTAACCTTTAACACTTTATTACACATTGTAAATCATGTTTAATGACATGACTAATTATTATAATCATGATCAATCTATCCTAAAGTATATATAATTAACCCTAAGGGTGAATTTTATCTTGCAAACCCATTTTATTGTTCAAGAGACAACCTTCTAATTTCTACTCTACCCTTCTATTTTAATAGATTAATCAAGCTTAGACATTTTTATCAATAGTTTCACTTACCTATCTCATTATTAACCAAGATTAAGCTGTTTGGTCAAGCTATTCACTAACCTAAGAGACATAAATTCAAATTTTCTTGATATTGAAATGTATAATTCAAACAAGGATATTTGATTGTTTCATTTAAGCAAGCTACACACAAAAACCCTAATTTACTCTTCAATGCAAAATGTTCTTCCTTCTAGTGGCATTTGGACTTGCTCACCTTTATGCTTATTTTTCCTTTTATGGGGTTCTTCTCATTTTTTTATTTTTTTTAATTTATTCCATTTTTTAATACCCTCTTTTATTTTTATTTTTATTTTTAGGAAATCATTTACAAAATGAAATATTATTTACAACTTGAAATAAACTGAAAGAAAGTGTTCAATTACCATTTGACCGTATGAATCATAGGACCCTAACAGAGGCTCCAGCTAGGGATGACACTCTCCCTGTGAGGTGTCAAGAATGTTGTATATCAATAGCCTTGAACCATCTTCTTGATTATTTATTCTGCATTTGAATTTCTTTATTTTTTTTGTATTTATGGTTGCAAATTCATCAAGAGATTAGGCCTTCCCTTCAGGATTCAACTTATGATATGAGCCACCCACTCATGATAGTAAAAAAATGGTATTTACAATTGTTTGAATGAGAAGTACTTCTATGATTGATTAAAATAATGTTTGAGCATTCTGCCATTGACAAGTCCACCAAGTAGTTTTGGTCCATTCAGGTCCTTTAGGAAAAATTCATTGTTACCTCTATAAGCATCAATTGTGTAAGGCCCCTTGTATAAATTATCAAATTTTCCATGCTTAACTTTATCTTAATTTCTCGAATCTCATTTTAACACATTGTCTCCTATCTAGAAATCATTAGCTTTAGTTCTTCTATCATAGATATTCTTGATGTTTTCCTGGATAACTTGAGCTTTGTTGTAAACTTCCTCCCTTGATTGCTTTGAGGATCCACTTGTGTTGAGCTGAGGAAGTAGGATGAATTTCTCCAATGAAATCTAGACCCTATTGCTGAAAATGGGTTTCAGCTAACATGGGATTCAAGGGTAAGGGCAGCAATTTCCTTTTACCTTCAAATATTTGACATTGGTGACATGAGGTGAATTTTTTTATGGACATATGCAAATAAGGTCAGCCACTAAAAACTAATAGTTAAAATCTTGTTGGTAGTAAACTTCCAGTAAAGGTGTCCTCCGCAATCTCCTTCATGGAATTCCTGCATTATGCTAGCTTCTTCCTCCTTCACTAAACAATTTAGTAAAATCCCTGCAATGTCTTTCCAATACAAATTATTATCAAGAATACATAATTTCATAGCTTTGAGTTTAAGAAATATATATTTAGTCTTGTTCAAACCAAGAGGAGCTCGTAAATTATCTAAGACAAAAATAACTTATGCATACTAGGGAGAGGTTGCAAAATCCTCTGTTACTTGTGAAGTTTCCTACTCTCCTTGTTCACCGAGTGCAGCTACAAAATTTACATCCAAAGCATGAAAATTTGATTCAACCATTAATTTAGCTAATCCTTGACCCTTAATAAGTTTTATAGGCTTGATTTCAATGTCATATTCTAAAATGATAGCAATCCGTTTACCTATTTTTCCATCAGGACCATTTTGGGTCAATATATCATTCACCACAATGTTTGGAACAAAATCAATTATATGTGAATGAAGAATATAAACTCTAACATCTTTAATTTCTTTCACTAGCAAAGGATTTATTTTCCATGATGTTTTAATTTCAATATAGCATCTCTTAAGGCTTTGCTAAAGAACACAACATGTTGTTCATTTCCCTCATTATTCTTCTACAAGAGGTCTCTTGCAATAGTATGTTCGAATGCAAATGAAAAAATGAAAAACTCTCTGGTTAAATCAGGTCTAATCAGCACAGGAGCTTGAGTTAAGTATTATTTTACCTAGTCAAAATATTTTTTTTCTTCTATATTCCATTTTACCCCAATGTCTTTTCTCAACATGTTTTTTATATTCCCTAGAAGTTCTGCCAAATTAGGAATAAATCTTCTTAGAAAAATAATTTTTCCAATGAAATATTGGAGCTCTTTTACATTTCTAGGAGGACCTACCTTTAAAATAGCTTCAATTATACTAGGATCAATCCTCATTTCATCTTTTGAAATGATGAAACCTAGTAGATTTCCTTCTTCCAAACCAAATAATGTTTTCTTTGGGTTTAAGGAAATACCAAATTTTCTACATTTTTCAAAGATTCTTCTTAGGTGAAGAAAATGTTCCTCATCTGTCTTTGAAAAGACAATGATATCAACAAGATAAATGAATATAAACCTGCCTATTTCATCAGCAAAGGCTATATGCATTTCCCTTTGGAATGTAGCACCAGTATTCATTAAGCCAAAAGGCATCTTAACATACATGAAAGTTCCCCAGGACATAGTAAATGTTGTTTTTTCTTGGTATTCAGGATGCACTAGAACTTGACTGTAACCAGAAAACCAATATAATAAATAAATTCTGCTAGATCCAACCACCTTTTGCAAAATTTGATCCATTTTGGGTAAAGGGTAGTTGTCTTTCAAAGAAAATTTATTGAGGTTTCTAAAATCAACACACAATATATTTTCTCTAGTCTTTTTCCTAGTTGGAACTAAGTTTGATACCGATTTAGAATACCTCAATGGTACAATAATATTGGCATCATACATCTTTTTGACTTCCTTTTCAATTGGGAGCATCAACATTGGGTTATTCTCCTAAGATTCTATTTGAAAGGATTTTGGTCTTCTTTTATAGGGATATTATGCTATATAATTCTAGTGTCATAAGATTTTAAATCCTCATAACTCGAGGAAAATACATTTATGAATTCTTTGAACAAGTATATGTATTTCTTATTTTCAGCATGGGGTAAAGATTTAGATAGTTTAACCACTTTTTGTTCTTATTCAGTTCCTATATTTCAATCTTCAACCTCAGCTCTAGTAGGTACAATTTTGTGTTTTTTAGCCAAAACATTAAAATCAAATAACTCTTCTAATGGAACTAACCCTTTGGGAAAAACATTATCCTCAATTGTATAATTTCTAATTATTCTTGATATTGATATATTTCATTCAATTCTATGTTATTCACACTCATATCTACATTATTTTATATATCACAATACATATCTATATTGGAACACTCAAATACATCCTTTAAATGCAAAAAACATTCAATTTGTTGATCATTCCAAAAAAATTTCCAGCACCTAATTTTATCAGGGACAGCTGGTATGTTTTTTTACTTTAACTGTGTATTTGTGACTTGGACGATATGGAATTTTGCAAGTACTAGATGAAACAACTAGCTAAACCACCAACTACGATATTTTGACCTCTTAGAATTACAGATAAGTCATACTCAACAAAAAATTTAAGGAAATATAGAAAAAAATTTCTGTAAGCCCTTAATATTGGATGTTTGGCTAAGTATTCCCCTTTGATTTATTTGATTATGAGTTCAGAATCTTCATGAAATGAAATTATTTTGGCACCCAACCTTTTCAAAATTTGTAATGCAAGGATCAAGGTTTTATACTCGGCTGTTGTTGGTACATTGAAATTTTATTTTATATGAATGCCCTTCTGATTGATGGGTTTGTGAATTTGAAATCCACACACTTGTTCATGATTTTTATTTTCTTACAGTCCCATCAAAATCCATGTTCCATAAAGGCTCATTTTATTTATCAGTTTTTATAATGTCTGTTTTAATTTCTTCAATTTCACACAAATAATTTTCTAAATTTGGAATTTGTTCTTTCATACCTCCATCATTGTACAAAATGAAATAGTATAGGTCTAAACGGACTGAATACAAGGGTGATTGTGTGGTTTTTCTTGAATTATTAACATGTATTTCATCAATTTTTCCCTACATAGTCTCCTTTTCTAACCAAACATTAGAATGGTAGCATAGGTCATATCCATTTGAAAGGTTCCTTGTAGTTTAGATCCCTATGAGCGGGATAGAAACATGCCATATTTAGGAGGTATATCAACAACAACGATATTCATTACCACACTCTTAGCTGGTATCTATACTAAAGTGACAAACAAATATTTAATAAGACCTACGAATTTACCTTTACTTGAATCAAAAGAATACAAGTCTTTGTATGGTCTAGTGATATCAAGTCCTAATTTTTCCATAACAGCCTTGGGCATAAGGTTGTGTGAAGCACTTGAGTCAAGCATTGCATTGTGTAGAATTTTATCATGAATTCTTAAACTAACATAAAATGGGGGTACACTTCCCTCTTGAGGCTTTCCATCAACTTTAGGCCCGAAGAGTAATTC
Organism: Pinus albicaulis; assembly: GCA_034641835.2. NCBI lineage: Eukaryota > Viridiplantae > Streptophyta > Pinopsida > Pinales > Pinaceae > Pinus > Pinus albicaulis. Next base: position 262,929,204 of record CM076580.1, on the reverse strand, counting down.
TAGTTGATCATCAGTCAAATTTACTGTGTCTACTCCTTCCCCTAAATCTAAAGATTTCAACACTTGGGATCTATAAGAATTCTTATTCATGATTTATGTCAGGGGAATGGGTATTTTGAATTTGGCCAATTCATTTTTAATGTTGAATGATGTTTGAATTTTATTTATATTAATAAAATCTTGTTTTTTAACAACCTCTTTTTTGGAATTATCCTTCTATTGGACAGTAGAGGGAATTTCAGTTTGGGTTTTTTTAGAAAAATTATATAATACTTTCCTTGTAGGAACGCATGTACTCCTTTTGGGAGAAATATGAGAAATTTTCATAGTAGGGGTGTCAGCTATATTTTTATTGGGAGAATCAGCAGTCTTTTTAGTAAGAAAATCAGTGGTTTTCCTACTCCTCAAGTTGTATCATTTATGGACTTCGATTGTTTCATTTTCAAAACCTTGTTTTTAATCTTCTGATTCATGAGAATTTACTTCAGGTTGTGAAAGCAAGAAGAGGTCTTGTTCTTCTTGAGTTAAGAAAATGGATTCAGTATCATTTATTCCCATTAAATTTATCTGGTTTTCATCAAGGTATTCAATTAGTTCTCCCTATTCATTTGCATAGTTTTCCTAAAACAGGGGTCTGATCTATTGATCTAGACCCTTTTCTTCTCTTTATTTGATCTAGGGTGGGTTTCTCCTAAAGTTAGGATTTCATATATGAGGAATGGGTTGGTTATCTCTAGGGGGGGCACTAGTATTTATGCTTATTCTTTCCATCATCCTTTCCATGGTTTTGACTAAGGTATGTATTTTAGCATCAGCAAAAGAAGTAGAAGGTTCTTAATTTATGGTTACTTTCCTTTCAGATCTAATTTAAGCTCTTTTAGCTAACAAATTGGCTTCCACACTTACAACATTTCTCTGCATTTCTTCAAAGGTAGTAGGGTTCCTTTACCTAAGCTGATAAGACATGTCGACATCAAAACCATCTAGAAAATTAATCAAGGCTAATCCTTTAGGAGGCTTTTAATGATTGTTGGGATATCTTTATAAATGTTGTTAAATCTAGTTCAATAATCTTTCACACTTTCCCACGAGCTCTACTAACATTTTCATACTCTGATAAAATATGAAGAGGATTTTTTTTATTTCCCATTTATTGAGAAAATATTTATGGAAGGTAGTAAGGTCATTTAAGGTAGTTGTTGATAAATATTTAAACCACTTCCTTACCTATCCATTAAGGCTTTGGGAAAAAGAATCATCTTAGCATCATCTTCATCTACTTCCGGAAGGTCAAAATAGTCATTCATTTTTTGTACGTGTTGTTGTGTGGTGACTGGTCCAGTGCCATCAAATTGAGGAATTCTAGTTTGGTAGTCTTAAGGGATATTATGTAATGGTGCAGGTAAAACCAGAGGGGCATACCTAACTGCCATGATTGGTATGTGGGGATTAATGAGAGATGAACTTATAGGAGGTGTAGAGGTGGAAGGGACTACAATAGTTTTAATTATATCTTGTGATGTTGAGGGGGTGGAAATGGAAATTTTTGAGGAAATGGGAGAAGTGGAAACAAGGTATATAGATTGTGAGAAGGGAGATGAGACAAAGAACGTTAGGGATGAAAGTTCAACAAATTGTTGGAAATATGATTTATGGACATCTTCGTCTAGATCTATCACTAGATCTTATAATTTTTCCAACTATTGAAGAGCTTGGGTATCAAGTTTTGGATCTACTGATTGATGTTCAGATCTGTAAGGGCTTAAGAAAATTTGATCAAAGACAATTTCACCTAAAATTCTTTTAATTTGGTCCTAAACTGACTATTTTCATATGGTAGATCAAACTAAATGTTATTTATGGTAACAAAGCTCTCAAGAAGGGAATTGTATCTTGGTGGAGGACTACTAGTCCATTGGATTTTTGTCAAACTTTTCTTCCCTATCAATTTATCAGGTTCATATAAGATCTAAGGAGGTTCTATATCTAGATGTGATATAGTGTGAGTTATTTTAGGAGCCAAATCTAAATAGTATTAAACACACAATTTAACTATGTAAAAATTTTACAACCTCTCAATATTTATTTCTAAAAATTTTAAACTTTAATTTTTCTGAAATAAAGTTTTGTACTAGGGAAATAAATTTTTGAAATCAAGTGTTGTTCATCCCAATTATGGTCGCTAGGATGTTATCACTCCATAATTTTTGATATTGCAGAAAAAATCACAGAGGTAACCACATAAGCGCTTTGGAAACTAGGAATCTAGCCCTTCCAGTTTCAAAGAGGGATGTCTCTTTATGATTTATATTTTTTTGTTTAAGATATTAGGATATATATCTAGTTCATTGTTTATTTGTTTTGATATTATTTGGTTGATTAATGCCATAATTTTCCATTAGGCTATGGAGTCAATTACTTAAATATGGATCTATTTCAATCTTTAAAGATATATTTCACAAGGCAAGGTAGCCAACTCAATTAGATCATGTAGGCTAAATCAGATGTAAAATAATAATATTTAGAGAATTCATTAAGTAAAGAGAAATTATGAATTCATTATTTAACTTTAGTTGAAAACATTAAAATTATTCAAAGACAGAAATAGAGAGTATTCAAATAAATTCTAAGTCTTTACTTTCTTTTGAATAAAATAAAAAATAAAACAGTGATGAATAACTTTGGAAACACAAAAAAACAAGAGAGAATCAGTTCACCAATAACTTGACACAATAATCATGTGAAACAACGTTCTTTATTACAGAAATGTCCACTGGAACTTGGTGGAACAACTTTACACTAGTCTTCCTTGATGAAAAAAACCAACCTCTAGTACTTCGAACTAAGAAGTATTTATTGTACATAATATCCTGATCTAAAAGTTCGTGATAAAGTTTAGAAATATTTAATAACTAATAACATCAATTAATACACAAATATAGGAATGCTAAAAATTTTCTGACTGTTGGCACTAACTTTGAGGAAAATTGTTCATAACTTGGCCCCAAAATGTGCTACCCTGATGTCTAACTATTTGAGATGAAAAAATTTTACTCGATGGTGTCACACAATTGATCCCATCTTTCATCACTAGGTATAGAAAGATTTATTAATTTTCTATAGACTTCATCTACTTCAATATATTTTTCAAAAGTTGGCTTGTTGATGAAAATATGTTTAATTTCATGTTTGATAGCTAAATCAAACTCCAAAGCTTCTAAGAAAGATTTCCCTGTGATATGCACTTTGATGCCTGCAAATTAAGATTTTTTTGTCACAATAGTGTAGAGCTTCTAACAGTAACCTTCGAAGGTGATTAATCTATCATTCATTGGTACTAACCCTGGAAATCCTCTTTGGTTCAACAAATTGAACTTGATATGAAATATTTGGATATTAGTTTCAAGATTCAGACATTTAGTTTCCAATTGGATCATCAAATTCCTCTTTTGCAATACCTTTTTAATCTCTAACGTAGTCTCTGTCATGTTTTCCTTTTCTAATAAATTATGAATTCTTTGGCACTAATTTATGTAACTAATTCAGATGTTTCTTCCCTTGGTATGTTTTCTTCTTCTCTTGAGGCACTGGAGTTTGGGAGGTCATTGTTGATGGAATCTTATCCTCCGCTTCCTCAAATGTATTCTCCTCCCATTGGTCATGATTCATAAGTATATCGATCTATGGTCTAGGAGTATGAATGTAAGGTATGTTTTTGTGCTCCATCCTTATATTAAAGACTAGGTTGAATGGGTCATATGACCAGGTGAAACTTGGTCATAATTCCATCTGTTTGAGGACTAAATCTACCTCATTCATTGCTACTATGGTATTACATATGAAAGATCCCACATGTGTCTTAATTTTAAACCGTGACTTTATTTTACCTAAAACAAAGTGGATTTCATCCATATTAATCATCAACCTTATATATTCCAGAGAAAAAATCATCATTAGAACATATTTGGAAAAATTGTACGAATCCATTTCACACCCATACACTCTTACTTCTGTATAATTCTAGCATAGATACCAGTCTTCAGTCTTGGTCTACTCACTTAAGTGTAAAATTATTTTTATATTTGAATTGATTATTGGCTCACTTTGACAGCTGAGAAGCCATGCAGCTGTATGGATAAATTGTTATATGAAGTCTGCAAAATTAAACTCAATTGAATTTATTCTTATCGCTGAGGTCCACTGTATCAGTGATTGGTTGACACCTAGATCATCTTGTTTGTGTAGTGTTATGGGAAATTTATCACCCTGCTAAAAAATAAACATGTAGACTAATATATATGCATATTTAAAGATCCTTCTGTAATGATCATCATCATTTTTTCATGCATATTATCAGCCAAAATATGACTAAAATTAAACATGAATGATGGCTTATGTTCTTTGGAAAAAATGGACAGAAAGCCTAGAATAGGCTCATCCACCCATTGGTCAGAATGGTACCCTAGAACATAAGATAGTAAGGAAATAATTTTCTTAACCTTTTTCGGGAACATGGAAACTAGATAAGGGGGAATTTTCTTGGGGAGCTGAGCATCTTATGGGAGGAAAATATTGAAAATATGGGCTCTCTGAGGGAAGGTGAGCTTATGGTACAATTCCATCAGTGCAACTGTTGAAAAATGGTTGAGGGATTCATTTTAAAGAATTAGTAACATTTGATTTATGGTTTCTAGTGAAATTGTGACCAGGATGTCTCCATTCTAGGCCACCATGATTCTTTGAGCATTATTATATCTGGTTTTACACAACATGAGAAGTCAAGGAAATGGTGAGTGTCTGGAGATACAAACATAGGTAACACATATTCCCAAAGGTTGATCTCATCCACCTACTCTAGATAAGTTTGCTTTAATGAGTGATCTAATTCGAACAAGTCGAATTCACAATTAGTATCAACAATCTTGTAATACTGGTATGATAGGGGCATATGGTCAAGGTCTGGGGTGGCATAAGTCTTAGTATTATCATCATTCTCTAGTTTTCCATTAGTGTATTTTCCCTTTCCATGGTGTGGATGGTACTTGCATGGATAATTGGATACCTGTCAATAGTAATTAGGCTTTGAATTTCATGGAGATGATAGGCGATGGCCATAGTATGGTATTGTGAGAGCTGAGATCGATACCTATGATCGAAATCAGTAACAGTGTAGTAGGAGGGTTGTGAGGGATAATACCATGTTACTTTATAACAAACGGATTGGTTACTGTTGCAGTTAGATCTGTCACATAACGAGATTTGGAGAAATTAATGTTGAAACAGTTAAATCGAAATGGGAAGATTGCAATGGGTGAGTGTGTAATGGGTGGATTAACAATGGTAATGAACAATAGGAAAATAAGGGAGCGACAGGTGGTTGAATGCAGTTGGCTAAGGATCAAATTTGGGACTTGACGTGGTAAGTGAACGTGCTGGATCGTTGGTGGATGCCATGCGGGTGCAGAGGAGAGAGAGCGGTTTTCAAGGTGGGTGTAGTGATATGTGGTTTTGAGCAGGGGGGTTGCGAAGTGATGAGTGCTTGCCACATTGTTTGGGGGGAGGGTAAAACAATACTGCTTTTTAGAAACCCCCCCCCCCACCGTTAACGAGAAAAGGGAGAAGGGGGTGCAAATTCAACCCCCCAACGTTGATCCAGGCACAATCATGGTCGTTGAAGCATGCGCTCAGCATACCAAAAGTCGAAAAACCATTTTTTCCTCTTTCAACTTTATTGTAAAACCTAAAATTTAATGCTAAACACTTTATTACACATTTTTAATCATGTGTAATGACGCGATTAATTATTATAATAATTATCAATCTATCCTAAAGTATATTTAATTAACCCTAAGCACACATTTTATCTTACAAGCCCATTTATTTTTCAAAGAGAGATCTTGCTAATTTCTACTCTAACCTTCTATTTTAATATATTAATCAAGATTAGACATTTTGGTTAATAATTTCACTTACATATCTAATTCTTAACCAATATTGAAATTTTTGGTCAAGTTATTCACTAACCTAAGAGACATAAATTCAAATTTTCTTGATCATGATTAAACTGTATGATTCAAACAAGGATCTTTGATTGTGGCATTAAAACAAACTGCACACAAAAACCCTAATTTATTCTTCAATGAAAAAAAAAAAAAAAAAAAACTTCTACTTCCATTTGGACTTGATCACATTTATGCTTGTTTTACTTTTCATGGGTTTCTTCTCATTTTATTTTTATTTTTATTCATTTATTCCATTTTTTGTTACCCTCTTTTCATTTTTATTTTTTTAGGAAATCATTTGTAGAATGCAATATTATTACAACTTGAAATAAACTTAAAGAAAATGTTAAATCACCATTTTATCCTTTGAATCATAGGACCCTAACACATACAACGACATAAATACATACATATGAACATCAAACAACCATGGTCTATGACATATATACATACATACCATGACATACATATAAACATTTAGAATCAAACAACCATGATCCATGGCAACCCTGTTATACATGACATACATACATGTATACATATATAAAAACCAACATAATCATTATCACATCATAATTACCAGATATCATAAGGTCTAGGTTAAGAGAACTTCCTCATTTATACACAACATGCATAACTTTGAGAACAATAGTTCCCACATAGCCAAGGCGTCTAATACCTAAGATCCATTCACTTTGCCTTTTTTGTTTCCTTTCTCATGTTTTTACTACCACCATCCATTTACCACAATGCACCCAACCAATCCAACCTATTTTCATATTCTTACCTTCTGTTGCACTTATTCATGCATCGAGCTTCATTCGAGTCTTACATCATGTTTTTGGTACCACAGAGCTCTCCCTGAGATCCATTAACTTTCCTCCTTCCCAACCAATTCCGAGACTCTCAAAACATAAAAGGAAAGAAGAAGAGAAATCAATAATAATACCATGAGAAGCCACAAGCAATATGACACCGAAAAAATTTTCATGATCATGCACTAGACGTAATCAATCCCACAAATCGTGATTAAAAAATCACAAAAGAACAAAAGAACAAGACTAGAAAAAAAAAATCATGACTCAATGCCCATGGTTCCTAATACTCCCAAAGGAAATCTCAACTTGATCCTTCCTCAAGACTTCATGACAGTCTCTTGCCATGCAATCCCCTGCATCATATTTCCATAAACACATAACTATTAGTGCATAAATAAATATACCAATATACCAGTTATCTTACCTTGTTGTGCTAACCATGCTGAACTGTAACTAAACACACATGCCATCCATATGTACCACACATCAATACAACATATATATCAATTCGAAATCAACTTTTACCAAGACTAACAACCATGTCATAATCAACAAGCAACTCACATCCATCGATCATAATACATAATGCTACAACTATCACCTACTTACACTCAAGTATATACTAGATATCTAAGCACATACGTGTTATTACAGCCATCTCCATGAAATCGTAAAAACACATAATCATATCATACGATCAAACAAACATTCAAAGAACTATAAAATTACCATGTTAAATAATTTAACTAGATGACATAATAGAGACCAAATCACTCAAACACCAAATAGACAATATAATCAAACATTCAAGCACTAAATATACTACATAAGAACCTATACCTTAATGTATCTTAAGGGGAGGTTATCTTGTCTACACAATCAATCTAGTTATCATGATAGAACTTCACAACACATCAACTCAAACACAAATAAGATCATCATATTTTTAACAATAACTATCTAGCGTGCTAATATCATAAAATCATAAACAATTGTCATTCATGTGTAACAATCACATACGCAGAGTCAATATACATTAGTACAACACACTATCATAATTAGGTCAACTCATACCTGAACGTCATAACCCTAACCAACTACATAGGTCAATCCAATTTAGCATGATATATATAACATCAAGGTATTAACTCCATAACCCTAATCATAAAGTTAACTAAGATATAACAACAATAATTTAACCTATAACATACTCATCAACAAAATATAACATAATAATCAAGCTACATAACACAAGAAAACAATATCAATGCATACAACTAAAGGTTACTATCATCCATGACTATTTGACACATGTGCATATACCACACTAATCAACTAGCATCTATCATGTATGTAACCATAACATCAATAGAATTAAAGGCATATGCATAAGAACAATGCATATAACTATACTAATCAACTAGCATTTATCACATATGTAACCATAATAATAATAGAATTAAAAACATAACCCTAATGCTTATAACAACCATGAATCACATACCTGCATGCCAAGCATACAAACTTGTATGACGATATGCTCTTTCCTTGAGGTCCAACGCTGTAATTTCACGTTGATGGTTTGAATCTCCAATTTTATCTTAGCCAGCTCATTAGCATCATAGCATACATACATCATCATCATGACCTGATTTCATACAATGAACTTATTCACAACAGCCTCACTCAAACCAATGCATGTCTGAAACACCCAAGAATGATAGGTACCCAAGAATGCACAGATAACACCCAAGCATGAACATCATGTAACCAAGAAAAAACAAGAAATGTATTTAAAACATGTAGCAACATGTAAGCAAGTGTCCACGAACAATACATAAGCAAGGACCACACATAGCTAGTCATACACTCATGACAAAATGTTGACAACAACACCATCAACACTTACATGGTGACACCACCATGGCTAGCACAACACGGATGCAACAAGTGCAAATAGACCCCAATAATACTAAACACATATGCAATTAACATAAATGCATAACAAACACACCACCTATCCAATCTAAGAGTTGAACCATGCTCTGATACCACTCCGTAAAACCCTCTTCCCACATCTACCCAAGTAACCGTCCAACCAAGGTAAACATGTGACAAGAGGCTACCAATATGAGATTAAACCTCCTATATGACCTTAAGGAAGTGGAACTGATGCAATCAAGATAAACACAAGGCCCCTGAACACTGAGGGAGACTGACATTTTGACCAATTTGAGCCTTATCTGCATACATTCCAAGGAAATTTAGTGGCTAAAATTCTATATTTGAGGGCATGCCAAGGCAAGGTAGAGGCCAGTGCCCACTTTTGTTAGTTATGTGCCTACAACTCCAAGATTTTTTCCACCTTTTTAGCCCCAAAGCCCAGGTCACTACCCAAAACTTCGTGAAACTGTAGGAGATGATAAATAACATTAAAACAAAGCTAAAGAAGAAATCACATCAACAAGAAACCATATGGACCCCTCCCAACCATGACAATAATTTTTCAATCATGTCACAAACATTGAATAATAGTTGTAAAGAATGGATTTAAGCATAGGGGGCTCTTACCTATCTGAGAATCACCAAGAAGAATTTCTCCCTTAGATCATAAGCTAAAATAAATATATTTGACCACAAATACATTGTGTATTCATTTACAAATAAAATCATGGATAGATCCATACATCATCACTAATCGAATATATGTTTATAGCCAACACAATAACAACAAAAAAGTAGTGGATACAACAACAATAGAATCCACATAATAACTAGTATATTTTAATATGAAATACCAAAGGAATGAGATCTTCATTATTGAATGTAAAAACCAACTGGAGATGGGACTTCCACATTCCCCCTAACCATAGAGTGTTTGAGCCAAATATTACTTCATCCAATCACCCTCGTGCCATATTCCAAGCATGAATGGGATCTCATCAAACACATCAATCACAACCAATATAGGTCTTCAACATGCCAAACCACCTCAACCCTCAAACAATGATTCCACCTCATGGTCAGACATCACAACCATCATGGATTTGTCTCTATCGAAGTTGTTCCAAGGCTCCAAAGTGTTTGTTACAACCAGGGATTCCATGACTAGTAACTCAACCACAACTATTATAGGGCTTCCAGGACTAGTAACTCAATCCATAGTTGTCTATTGGGCTTCTAGACCGTTTTTCCAAACAAGGCTTCAAGGAACTAATATCTCAACCTACAACTAAAGGAATCATGAGAACCAACTAGAAAAAAACAAATGAAAATAAACCCACAACACCATGGCCATCTAGGAAATGGCAAGGTTATGCAAATCCACATGCATACACCATGCATGCCAAATCAAGTGAGGAAAACATACATGCAACTTGGTACCTGCACTCAGAACATGTTGTAGATGTTGATCTTGATTTCCTCTTACGCTTTTCTACTCATCCTTTTCCCTCTTTCTCCAAATCACCATGTATTCCACAATCTCAAAGAGTGCTCCAAGAATACTCTAAGTGTCCAAGAGTATGAGAGAGAGAGAGAATAGAATGAGAGCTATAAGTGTGAGCTAAAAAGCTTGAACCAAATGCTTTCCAACTGATCCTCATAAGATTTTTTTATTAATGGGGCCTCTATTTGGTTCATTTTTCATTATTTTCCTTTAATTTCCTCCTCACATGAAACATGTGACCCTTCATCTCCATTTTCTCCTAATTTCCATTATTTTCATAAATAAAGTGCCAATTAATGTTGCATGCCTTTCCAAAACATTTTCCATTTCCTTTGCCAATTTCCTTTAGCCATAATAACCGAATGAAAATCTGCTAGGAGTTTTTTCCCACCATTCATCTTGGAATGTGTGTCCCATCAACCATGGTCTATATATTTTTACATGGATTTTTACGAGGGTTGTTGCAAACACCATGGTTATCTAGGAAATAGAAAGGCTAGGTAAATCCACTTTCAATCTAGGAAATCATCCATGCTAATGATCGATCATGACCAAGAAACCACATGCATATTCCATGCATGCCAAAACTAGTTAGGAAAACTTACATGCAACTCAATACCTATAAATAAAATCTGTTGTAGTTTTTGATCCCGATGTCCTTTTGCAATTTCCTGCTCTTGTCTTTCCTTGCTCCAAATATCCAAGTATACCACAGTCTCGAAGAGTTATCCAAGAAACTCTAAGTGTCCAAGAGTATGAGAGAGAGATAGAGTAGAATGAGAGCTCTAAAAGCTGAACTAACAAAAGGTTACCAACTGATCCTCATAAGCCTTTTTTTTAATTAGGCCTCTATTTTCTTCATTGTATATTATTTTCCTTCATTTTCCTCCTCACATGCAACTCGTGACCTTTCACCTCGCTTTTCTCCTATTTTTCATTATTTTCATAAATAAAATATCAATAAATGTCACTTTTCCTTTCTAAATCCTTAGCCATTTCCTTTTCCAATTTCCATAGCCATAATAAACCATATGAGCACTCACACTAGGATTTTTTTTTCCCAACATTCAACTTGGAATATTTGTCCCATGACCTTGGTTATTATTTTTCCTTTGTTAAATTTTATTACATGGAATTTTCACCAAGGTCATTATAGAACCCTCCCCCTTGGGGGAACACTGCTTCGGTGTTCAATGACACATACAACCAAAACTATTGTTTAAAGAAAAACATACTACCCATGGAGCTTTATAACTTAGCTCTTTTCAGTATTTAAAATGATCAACCTTTTTTTTTTTTAGAATTTAGGCTTCTGTGATCCATCGTAAATATTTAGAATTTTTTCGGTAATAATCACATGTGAAAGAACATTTCCAACGCGTTTCAAACCAACTAGTGTGGTTCATCATCAAGACTAGGTGAGAGATCAGATCAAGACATTTAGCTTAAATAGATGTAGATATGGCTAAACTAGTTGTTAGAATAGCGACTAGTTTGACTCCGAAGGGAATAAATTAAATTAAATAAAAGGAGTAATTTTATTCAAATAATAATTTTATAAAAATGTATTTATATATATATATATATATTGGATTATGCTACTAATATTTTAGAATTAAAAAAAATTAGAAGACGAGGTCAATAATTCAAAAAGATAATCAACGATCAACCAAAATCAAATCGGGTCCAAAAATAATAATAATAATAATAATAAATAAATAAATATATATATATATATATATATATATATATATATATATATATATATATATATATATATATATATATATATATATATATATATATATATATATATATATATATATATATATATATATATATATATATATATATAATAAATGCGTGTATATGTAAATGTGTAATACCAAGAATATAGAGCAAGGATCCAACACCTGTTAATATTTTAGTCGTCATCTCTATTGAGATTAAGGGGTCTTTTTTCGATCTCTAGGGCCTCTCTAAACTTACAGTGATGAAAATGATCAATATTAGCAATAACTTTAGCCTCTTTGATGAAAATATGGTGGTTAGTATTTCTACATGCTTAGCTAACGAAGAGGAGCAAGATCTTCCATGCTTAATGTCAGCAACATGCTCACAAATCCTTTGATTTATAGACTAACCAGTTTCACCAATGTAAGGTGTCCCACAAGAGCATGGAATGATGTAGACACCTTTCCTATCTCTAAGGATTACTGGATATTTCACAGATTTGAGAGAGCTTGAATAGTACTATGGGGTTTGAAAGATGATGAAACTTTATGCTTCTTAAGGATTATAGCAATCCTATCAGTGGTTCCCTGAATAAAAGGAAGGTGCACACTGCAGGACCATTCACTAGGCTCTTTTTTACTATTCAAAGAACCCTTTGCTTTAAGGAAAGCTCTAAGGCCCTCAGGCCTACTATAACCTTTCTTACAAAAGACATTCATGAGGTGGGTCTTTTCTCCTTCAAGGTGGGAATCATCATAGATTCTCAATGCCCTAGCGGCTAAGGTGTTGAGGACGCCTAATTTCTGAACAAGGAAATGATGTGAACTAGTGTGAAGATACTGCTCAGTGTGATTTTTCTTTCGAAAAACTTGATGGGAGAAAGAACCATCTTAATTTCTTGAAATAAGAACGTCAAGGAAAGGAAGGCTACCATTCACCTCATATTCCATGGTGAATTTTATGGAGCAATATTGATTATTAGGATGAAGGAAAAAAATATATCTAATTTTTCCTTTCCATTAGGCCAGACAACACAAGTGTCCTCCACAAACCTTTTCTAGAGCTTTGGTTGGAAAAGAGCTGAGGAAAGGGCCTTGGATTCTAATTCCTCCATAAAGATATTAGAAACAATCGAGGATAGGGGAGATCCCATGAAAACACCATAGGTCTGCTCATAGAATTCCCCCTCAAAACTAAAGAAACTATAGGTGAGGCAGATATCGACTAAATGAACCATATCTAGATTAGTAATTCGTTTAATGACATTAATGGCCTAATTAATGGGGATATTGGTGTAAAGAGAAACAAAATCAAAACTAACAAGTATATCATCAAGATACATTCTAAATAAATAAATAATTTTTTTTATAAAATTATTATTTGAATAAAATTAATCCTTTTATTTAATTTAATTTATTCCCTTCAAAGTAAAACTAGTCGTTATTCTAACGGCTAGTTTAGCCATCTCCACATCTATTTAAATTCAATGTCTTGATTTTATCTCTCACCTAGTCCTAATGATGAACCACACTGGTTGGTTCGAAATGCATCGGCAATGTTCTTTTGCATGAGATTCGAAATGCATCGGCAATGTTCTTTTGCATGAGATTATTACCGAAAAAAAATTCTAAAAATGATCAACATGTTGATAAGCAAACCAGCATGACAACCATAATGAAACGACACCAAAATTTTCATTAGTGCTTTATAGCATAGCTCATGGCAGTATTTACATCCATACACATATGTACATATACCAAAAATCATACCAACATATACCAAAACACACACCAAAAAACTCACTCAACCAACAAATAAGGAAGGATACATAGCCCACATCTCATCCACCATCTCCCATGTAACTTCATTAGGCTTAAAGTGATTCCATTGCACTTTAACCTACCCGATTTCTCATTTCTGGAGCATAAGTGTCTTTATCTACAAAATACACTCATGTTCGAGCTATAATTATCCTTTTGGCTCCACCTGCGATGCATACCAGTCAATCACATGATCAAAAAATTCAGCATGCTTCTTAATCAAAGACACATGGAAAACATCATGGACTTTCACTATTGGAGGCAGTGAAATTTCATAGGCTACTAGGCCAATCCTCTCAATAATCCTGAAAAATCCACAATAGAGAGATGCCAGCTTGGCACATGATCTAGTCCACAAAGAGGTGTTTTTGTGCTTGATGAGAAAGTACACTTGTTCCCCAACCTGAAACTCCTTAAAAAACTTGTTCCGATATGCATAACTCTTCTGCCTATCCTATGTTTCTTTCAAATTATTCTTGATTACCTCCATTCGTTGTTCCATCTCTACCAACATGTCTTGTCCAATCAATACCCTATTAAATGGATCACCCCAACTAATCAAAGCATTGCAAATCCACCCATACAATGCCTCAAACAGACTCATCCTCAATGATTCCTGATACACTTTTTTGTAAGAAAACTCTATCAATTGAAGATACTCTTCATACTTTTGTTGTTTATGCATCAAGTACATCCTCAACATATCCTCCAATATCCTGTTGACCCTCTCGGTATGTCCATATGCCTGCAGATGATAATTTGTACTGAAGGCCAACTTTGTGCCCAAACCTACAAACAAATCCTTCCAAAACATAGAAGTGAATTTCACATCCATATCTGATACAATATTTTGTGTAAAACCATGCAATCTAACCACATCTGTGATAAATACTTGTGCTACATCGTTCGATGAGTATGTAGACTTAACTGGAATGAAGTGTTCTACCTTTGTCAACCTATCCTCCACAACCATGATGGAATCATATTTTCTAGATGTCCTCAGTAAACTTGTGATACAATCGATGGAAATGACCTCTCATTTCCACTCTGGAATTAGAATTAGTTGTAGTATTCCACCTTGATGTTTACACTTTTCTTTTACCTTTTTACAATCTAAGAGCATGGCCAAAAATTGTGCCATGTCTCTCTTCGAAATTAACCAATAATAAAACTTCTTCACTGTTGTCAATGTATTTTTATATCCCGGGTGACCTGAATACGGTTTCAAATGAAACTCCCTCAAGATCACTTTCTTGATTTCACTGTTATCTAGCACATATATCTTGTCTATCAATTTGATCAAGCCATTTTCTATGAGAATATATTCCACATCCTGTGCTCCTTCACCTGTACTTGTACCATTATTTGTATTTATTCTTTGCTACAATTTTTTCCTAAGCTCCATATACATGACATCCTACTGACCTTCCTACAATATCCTATCATATAGAGATATCCCATAGGAACGCATAACTGCCATATGATTCATTTATATCTGTTTGCTAAGAGCATTTGCAACCTTATTCTCTTTACCTTTAATATACTTGATCTCGAAGTCGAACTCCTAATTGTCGCCAACCATCTATCTTTTCTGGTGTTCAGCTTCATTTTTTCAAATAGATACCTCAAAACACTGTGATCTCTCATCAGTATAAACCTCCTTCCAAGAAGATAGTGCATCCACATCTTCAATGCACGGATGGTCGCTGCTAGCTCAAGATCATGTGTCGAATAATTCTACTCGTGCTCATTTAGTTTCTATCACTCATAGCACAATACCCATCCTTCTTGCATAAGGACTCTACCAAGTCCCCTCTTGTAAGCATCCATACATACCACAAACCCTTTGTCCAGATCTATTATATTTGAGTCATTGTAGCATGTGTGAATAACTACATTAACTTCTCAAAAATATCCACACATTCCGTTGTCGATTCAAAATTCTTACCTTTCCTTTGCAATGATGTGATAGGATAAGCAATATGTGATAATTTCAGGATGAACCTCCTATAATAACCTCCTAACCACATGAATGACCTTACGTCATCCACATTCCTAGGATTTTCCCACTCTATGATATCCCTTATCTTTTATGGATCCACTCCTATGCCTTCCTTAGAAACAAAATGTCCCAATTAATGTACCTCTGTCTGAAATAAACTGCACTTTTTAAGCTTAGCATACAACTGATGCTCTCTTAGAAATATCAAAATTGTTACTAAATTATCGTCATGATCTTCTTCATTTTTATAATATACCAATATATCATCAATGAATACAATAACAAACTTGTCCATATAAGGATGCAACACACTATTTAACAAGCACATAAAGGTAGCTGGAGGATTAGTAAAACCAAATAGAACTACAAAAACCCATAATTTTTGTACCTGGTCCTGAAATTTGTCTTGTGAATTTCATCTTCTTTAATGTGTACTTTATGATATCTCATTCTCACATCAATCTTCAATAACATTGTTTATCCCTTCAATTGATCGAGCAAGTCATCAATCCTTGAAAACAGATGCCTTCACTTGATTGCCACTTTGTTCAAATGCCTGTAATCAATGCATAACCTGAGAGTACCATCTTTCTTCTTCACAAATAATATTGCTGCACCTCAAGGTGATACACTTGGCCTAATGTATCCCTTTTCTAGCATTTCCTTCAACTGTGGCTTCAACTCTACCAACCCCGGTGTGCTCATCCTATAAGGTGCCTTAGATGTTGGTGTTTCTCCCGGTACCAACTCAATAGAAAATTCTACTTCCCTATGAGGTGGAAACTTTGAAATATATGTGGGAAATACATTCTGAAACTGTTGTAGAACTGGGTAACTGCTCAAAATAATTTCATCCTCAACTTCCTTACCTTTGTCACTAGAAATGTGCACTACAAATAACAAACACCCTTTCTTATGATTACGCTTGGCCTGCGTAGTTATCACCATTCTAATTGATGATGATTTCTTCTTACCCTACAAGATTCTCTTTTCTCCATTGTCATCGAAGAACTCAATGGATTTTTCATAATAATCCACTTTGGTCCTTTGAAGATTCAACCAATCCATACCCAAAAGCATGATATATGAACCCAACAGTAATACATTCAAATGTGTGGATGTATACATACCATTCAAGTCATTTGAACAAGCTCTTACCCAATTATGAACTCTTTTCTTGGTACTTGTAGCCAACTGCAATGACCAAGATTCTACATGAACTTCTTTAATCAAACCACACTTATCCACCGGGTCAGGATTAACATAACTATAATTAGATCCAAGGTCAATCAAAATAGAAACAACTTGATCACAAAGCTTACCATCCATCTCAATAATAGACGCCTCGTAATCTATCTATTTGTTATCCAGTACTATCTATATCCGAGGAATACTTTTTCCATAATCTCCCACTGTTTGTGCCTCTTGAGCACTGTAGATATGTGGTCTACCACCATGATGTTGTGGAAAATCTTTCCTACAATGATCTTTGCCACAAGTCCAACATTGTGTACACTTCCAACCTACATCCTTATTCTGCTCCTTAGATCAAAGTTTTTTTCCTCTGCGAGATGTATTGAACTTCTTAGGTGGTGCAACATTCTCCTTGGAACCTGTATCCTGAGGTCTTTCTCTCTTCTCGTCCCATTTTCCATTATTCTTATCATTACCTTTCAAATACAGATTCATCTCAAAATTTCGCTTCGATTTCTCATAAAAATATTTTAGCTTCCGGATGGCATCCTCCAATGGTGTAAGCTCATAAAAATCAATCCTATATTTGAATGCTATTAGAAACCCACTAATGAATCTCTGAATTTTGGCCTTCTCCTCCTTGAGGTAAGGCAGATACCTCAACAACTCCATAAATTTTCTAGTGTACTCCTCATCACTCATAGATCCCATATTTAGTTCATAAAACTCTTTTTCCTTGACATCATAGTATCTCTCTGATATTTACTTCTTTCGAAATAGTCTCTTGAATTTTCTCCAAGTCAATTCCTTGAATGAAACGTTGACTAAACTAAGAGGGGGGGTGAATTAGTTCAGTACATTCATGTAAATTAAAATTATTTTCATTAGATTCATTATCTGAAACATTACATGAGCAACTTAAAAAATAATGACTAGTAAATTGAATATGTTAACAATAAGTAATAATCAGACCAATACATCACATCAACACATAATAAAAATGCATATGGATACTAGATATAAGTGGAAAACCATAAGGGAGAAAACCACGATTTTATTATTGTTGTGATGCAAAGGCAAGCTCTTACTCCTTATGACATCTAATTTATTGTAGGCTCCAACCTACACGAGGATGCTACCTCAAATTTCTACAAGCTACAACATGGAAGGAAGCTCCAACTCCCATGTGTTTTCTATAGGCTACAACCCACAGGAGGCTCCTACCTCAACCATCTCCAAATGAACATTTATCAAGCCACAAATTAAGAGGAGACTACAATCCCCTAATGTAAATAAGAAACAACAATGTGCTGGTTTACCTGATCATAAATTCTACATATCCCCATCTTCATTTTTCCTCTTCTTCCCTTCAAATCTTTTTCACATAAGCTCCACGTGTGCTAGGTAATTAATGCATAACATCTTAATCATCTCTCTCACATTCTCCAACTCTCTAACACACCATAATTTCCAAAATCACATATTTGATAAAGATATTTTGTTGGTTGTTTTTATCCCACATAGGCATATGAAGTGAATAGTTTTGACTCTTTTCCTTCCACTCATTTGTTTCCAAATTCTTCATATCTTGAATCTTATACCACAAAAATAAATAAATATCCCAATACTAATTTCAGCCACATGTAATGATTAATTGTATCAACTAAATTCCAATATTAGATAAAAATATTTATCATTAATGCATCACAACAATCTTTGTCTTTTCCTTGGAGTCTTGCCTTTGCATCACAACAATTCAGCTCAATCAACGTGCCAACATCAATGTTCTACCAGCCACCAATGTATTTGTTTCTCCTTTTTCCCTTGTTGCTTCATATCTTGTTGCTCCTTTGATTGGTGTTCCTTGAATTATTCCTCTTCCATGTTGATGCTCTTGCATACCTTGTTGCTACTCTTTGTATTTGTTTTTTCTCTTATATACCTTTGTTGATCCCAATCTTCTCCTTTGCCATTAATGAAAATATTTACAACAAGATCCCCCTCTGGTATTTATAAAAACACATTTTTCCTCCCCTTTAATTATGATAAGTGTATTGATTCCTCTGATTACCTCCCCATTTGACATCAATGGAAAGGGGGTTACAAATGTCTTGTAGCTTATAAAAGATTCCTCAATGTAGATTCCATCATTCTATCACTGATTTCTAATGTGAAATGGTTTGTTCTGCATAAACATTGTTCATTATGTCATTATTATAATGGCCTGCTCGGGTTGCTCCGGATTGAATAAATGTTGCACCATGATGAATACTTCTTTATATGACATATAAACATTGCTCCAAATACATTGCAATATGTATTAAAAACACAAGAGTGTTGTAGAGCATTTTTGTGAGAATACTTGCTAAAATATTGCAAGAAATTTGTTGGGAGCACACTTTTTAAGCCCTTATAATTGCATGTATAAACACGTAATAAGTTCCAAATAATGCTCTCCAAATAATAATACTATAATAAAGATGAATTAAATAAACATGTATGCTCTCTAGCACCTATGTCTATCGCTCATACAATTATGCCATTTAGTATTGTCAACATAACTATCATACCAATATTGTTATCACATAGGTTTACTTGGTGAGACTTCCATATGTCTTAGTCATTCTCTTGCAAAGAAAAACTTATTCCAGACAAAATCCTAACATATAGAATGATGATTGTCTAGAAAAATCATAACCAGTTCATTACACTATATGGTTGGCATTAGTCAGTATAGCCTTTGCTTACGCTTATGTCTTTCTTCACCAACCTCAACTCATCACATATGTGGAATAAATGAAGATTCATCTATTGCAATGATTTTACAAATTCAACATCTACATACTAGGATATCAGGATATTTAACTGCAACTTTATATTCCATGGAATCTATAACATAAATTGATAAAACATTGATCTTGCAATGTTGTTGTCATTTATATATATTAAATGTTGCAGCTACAGGGACAATTCAACATGTATTGTGTAGGGCAGACATGACGACTCAAATTGAACTAAAAAATTATGTTGCAACATCCTTTCGACCAGAATGACCTGCTGAAAACCATTGAACATCAAGACTACGAGCCTAACTATTTCAATATCGCCCTCCGCGCACTACAAGGATAGAATGTCAAAGGATAAATGGAACATTATAAATTGAAGCATTGTGTTGAACGACAATGCCAACACGACATTGCTAGATAATGAACAATGTTACAAGTGTGTTAAGAAACATAATAATGTATGTTTCAAAGGTCGCCAGATTATGTGTTGGTTCAAATACAATGCATGCAAAGGTTGTATATATCATGTGTGAAATTTTTATCTAACACTCATCCATATAATATTGCACATTGTGTTCGCGCTTGTTCATATATTATTGCATGTTGTTTACAGAATATACAGAGTTCTTCCATTGATTGAAGGTAATAAAAAGTCTCTGGCGGATATAGCTCAGCTGATATGACCTTTCAGTCTTATAAATACACTCCAAATTGTGTGTGCTCGTTCATGGAATCATTGCCATCGACATGATTATCAACAGAAGAAAGATGTGAAGTTGTGGGAGAAATTATGGACATAAACAATTATAACCATTCTCTATTGCTTTATTTGACAGGATGTGTATGTGAATACTAAAACATTTTTGATATTTATCCCCATCTCTTCTTTTCGCTTAATCTGCTCTATCTATGTGCATGTAACAACATGTTTTTGGAATCGTGGGAAGGGTGTTACTCCTGATCATATGAAGATGCATGTGGCCTAAGACGACATACTCCTCTTCAATGTAGTAGCTCAACGCAATCCAATCTTATCCCCATAATCAACCAGATACAATTATATATTTTCTCATTGGCTCTGGTTAATCTAACTTGTCTGCAACGTTACCACTTACGTCTTAGCTCATAAAGGTCTCTCATACTCTACATCAAATGCTACACTTCTCTCCCTCTAATTAGTCTTGTTGTGGGAATTAAGCTTCCAGGGCATAGTAGCTCACAATGCCAACCATGGCAGCCCTTTCCTTAATAGATTTAGTTCTTCCACAATGGTCTGGTACATCATATTCATCACTGTCTTCTTGTAGGACGCTCAGTGGCTATGGATTTAGGCCATTTCCATTGATGGTGAACAGGGAAAGATGAGCTTGCTCATAAATTCATGGTAGAGTGAAGGCCATTGTTGCTTCCGATGTTGTTATGAGAGATAATCCCATGAATAATAATAATAAGGGTTCCAAAGAGGGCATCAAAGAATCACTGCTCACTCCTCACTTCTACACAACTGATTTTGATGAGATGGAGATGTTGTTCAACGCTTAACTCATAATGCAATCATATCAATCGGAATGCAATATCCACTAAAAAACATGAATTCTTTTGAACCCTCTGCAACAACATCCCTCAGGTCACTCAAGCCATACGAAACAATAGATTTTCCGTCAACATTGGTTCACCCATTTAATTGTAATAAATTTGTGTGAAATCTAAGGCTTGGATCCCTAATTCGACCTACCAATATATATTAATATATGTCAATAGTATGGAAAATAGTGTCTACCTATATTGGTGTTGATATCTACATGTATTAATAAACCCAACGCCAATGCAACAAAGAAACTAATTCTTATGTAACAATCACTAATAATGCATGTGATATGATAACAATCCATCCATTCTAGACTTGATTGAATGCAACAATTGGGAGGAATTAATAGGTGGTGGGACGCGCTTCTGTCGGGAAATTTGAATGCCCACGAGTCTTTACTCCTTGTCCGTTCGATGAATCGAATCTCAAATCAAGATATAATAGATAATTGTCCTCCTCTGAAGACCTTAGAATTGCATATTTGAACATCGGTAAATTGGATTCGGTAAATATCCGTTGGATAAATGAATTGCACTATGTAAATATTGGATAAAGTAAATTGGCATGTTAAAACTTCCAAAGGAAATATCTACTGCTCTCCAGGAAATACCAACTGTGCAGTGACACCAACTCTGCCATGATATTATAGCAACTTATGCATAACGATATCAACTCTACTAGAACCATATCAATTTCACCTTAGCCATATCAACTGCATCATAGTGATAGCACTGTCGTTATAGTCGCATTGGCACATTAGCACTGTGTTCTGTGTTATAGTATGTTGGTGCACCAAACATGACCAGAGGAAATGAACCACCCACTAGAATATCTATCATAATGATACCGATAAAATAACGCCATATATAATAATGAATTGCAGTATTCATGCAACATAAAAAAATGTATAGTAATGCAGGATTATAAAACGATGACGTTGACACAGACGATCCTCGGAGATGTTGAATTAATTTCCTGTCTACGTTAGGGTTCCTCCCTCGTGGTTGAGAAGTGCTATGTCTTGTTAGCTACCATACTGCAAATACAGAGAGGCTCTAAAATTGCCACACCATAACAGCATGATATAACGGAAGTGCAAGCCACCAATAACGCACCATACGATTCAATACCACCATTATAACACCATTTCACCGTTTTCTGACACCATTCCAATCTTAACGCTGTCACTGTGCCATTTGTTATATTAATCTATCTGTTGCATAAGATTTCACCAAAATGAAATGCATGTATTAACCGTAGCATTTCACACAGTGTTCTATATCATAAAGTTCCAAATTGGCGTTACATGGCATATTATTTTCATGTTTTATCTACATAGAAGTTCGTACCCTGTTGTCGCTTCCATTTGTAGTGCCATTCATTATCAAGATTTTCATCCAATAATACACATTGCACTGGTGAAAATGTAATTATGACTCACTGCACAATACAATATAGTGATATCACTCAAATCTTGATTTCATTATGTTGCAAAGAGCTTCTTCGACCTTCTTCGGGCACCTATTTGATTCCCTTCAACAGATTTAACACTATCAAGGGCACAATGCGATGCCCATATAAATTTCCATTGGAGGAAAACCACATATAGACAAATGAATAAATTATTTCATTGTTTGCTTATGTGCACAATGACTGGAGCAACCATTTCCTTCAATGATAAATTATTATAACAGAGGAAAGATGATGAAGAAGTATTTGGTAAGATGACTCGATATTGTGATGGGAAGCGGTTTTATAAAGTATTCTTTGAGTTCCAATTCCGTGTTGGTGGCAGTTAGAGAAAGGCTCAAACTTTTATTGCAGTCCTTAGTGCTATGCATATGGAATAATTATAAAAATAGTTTTGGTTTAATTAGAACATAAAATAATCTCACAGAGGAATTCTTAATCTCAAGAATTGACATCACAACTAGTACAGAAAATGTGAAACCCTTAAAATCCATTATTTTTCTCAATTTGGATCTCCTTTTACCTAAGAATTCAATTATTTTCATGGTATGATATTGAGCAAGAGATCTATAAGGTTTACCTCCGAGTTAATACACTTTTACTTCTTGATATTTGTTTTCTATATTTACTAATCATGTCATTCTTGACATATTTAGTATTTTTCATTGCACAAGTTTATTTCATCTCATATGAAAATTTCGTCTTCACATATATCTTTTCTCTTACAAGGATTTCTTGGGGCACTCTCCCCTTGAAACGGTGTTTCTCTTATCATTAATTGAATTTATCATTTTCTTTCTTGAGCAACGCCCCTAAGGCTATGACCACTTCATTTTACTATTGATTTCTCAAGATTCTCCTTTTTCTTGCTCTTGTATACCTTAGTATATTTCCTTCTACTCTCTTCATTTCTTTTTAACTCAATTTTTGGTCTGCTTATATTGGGTTCCATCATTTGTCTATAGTTCTTTAGTGTATATGGAAGCCTATAGTCATTCGCCTTGTGCCTAAGATTGTGGCATAAATAACATCTTATTTTATCAAGGTGTGGTTGAGCTGGTGTGTGGTTTTTTGTGCCCCTTTTTTCATATAGTTTACATTGAACAATTTTATTCCCAAATTCATTGCACAAACAACAGTATTCTCTCCTTACTTGCTTGAGGGAAATTTATTGATTGTTTGTTTGAGGATGTCTTCTTTGTTTGATTTCTTGAGGGGCCCTTCTCATTTTCTGCATCTTCGACTAATTATTCTTGGTTTGTTTGTTCTTACAGTTTGCTACAATATGTCCCGATTCATGGAAATGGAAGCATGAGACATATTTCCTCCTTTGTGATATTTAAGACTTTTTAACTTCATTCTTCTCCTTCTTGATATGCTACTTATTTTTATTTGGTTCTTCTTTTGTACATCCTTTTGATGATGCTTTTTCATATTTAATGGTTTCCTTTTCTAAGTTCTTCATGGAGGAAACCTCCTCTTCTAGCTGCTTACAAAAACTATTATTTTCTTCTAACTCACTTTTTGTTGAATTAATCTCGACCTCTAACCTTGCACATTTTACCTCTTTCTCCTTTAGCTGACTATTCATCATTTCTTCTATTATTTTTTGCTTCTTCAAGTTGTTTCCTTAGTCTAATGATTCCCTTATTGTATTCATGCTCTCTTTCATCACATATCTGCACCAATTTCTTCATATCTTTGTTTTCATTCTTCAGTATTTCTATTTCGATAAAGGCTATGTTAGGCTTAGCTTGTTCTTCAATTATCTTTTCTTCATGCCAATCATGTCCATTCACACTAGCAAAAACCTCATTTGATTGAAAATTTTCCTTTTCAAAGGGATTTTATTCTTCATGGTTATATTCTCCTTCTTAACATTACAGCCACTAGTGTCTCCTTTATTCATGAGATGAAATCTATTCTATATTTCTTTTGTATAAGTTAAATGTATTACTTTATCAAGATACTTGTTATGAATATTGTTATACATTACACATTTTTACTTAGCGTTCCACTATTGTTCTTGCAAAGAGGGATAATATTTGCAGTAGCCATCACATACAAGTTTCCACACAATAACTCCATAAACCATCAATTCATTTTTTACCTTATCTTTCCATTCATGAAAGTTCGATGCACTTATAACACTTACACTTTGGCGGTCCATGATTCAACAAGATCTACCTTCAAGCTATTATGTTAACACCAAAGGAACCACCTCTGATACCAATTGATGAAACCATGACCAAACTGAGAGGGGGGTGAATCAGTTTAGTCCATTCATGGACATTAAAATTATTTTAATTTGATTCATTAACTGAAACATTACATGAGCAACTTAACAAATAATGACCAAAAAATTGAATATGTGAACAAAAAATAATAATCATTCCAATACATCACATCAGCACATAATAACAATGCATATGGACACTAGATATAAGTGGAAAACCATAATGGATAAAACCATAATTTTATTATTGTTGTGATGCAAAGGCAAAATACAACCTACAGGAGGTTGCTACCTCAAATTTTTGCAAGCTACAACATACAAGGAAGCTCCAATTCCCATGTTTTTTCTGTAGGCTACAACTCACAAGAGACTCCTACCTCAACTAGCTCCAAATAAATAGTTATCAAACCACAACTTGAGAGGAGACTACAATCCCCTGATGTAAATAAGAAACAACAATGTGTTCATTTACCTTGTAATAATTTATGCATCTTAATTTATGCCTCTTCTTCCCTTCGAATCTATGCCACATAAGCTCCATATGTTCTAGGTAATTAATGCATAACATCTCAATCATCTCTCTCACATTCTCCAACCCTCTAACACACCATACTTTCCAAAATCACATATGTTTTAAAGATATTTTTTTGGTTGTTTGTATCCTAGATAGGAATATGAAGTGAATAGTCTTGAATATTTCCCTTCAACTCATTCGTTTCCGAATCCTTCGTAACTTAAATATTAGACCACAAAAATAAATAAATATTCCAATATTAATTTCAGACTCATGTAATGAATAATTGCAACAACTAAATACCAATATCAGATAAAAATATTTATAATTAATGCATCACAACAATCTTTGTCTTTTCCTTGGAGTCTTGCCTTTTCATTACAACAATTCAGCTCATTCAAGATGCCAACATCAATGTTCTACCAAACCACTAATGTATTTGTTTCTCCTTTGTCCCTTGTTGCTTCATATCTTGTTGATCCTTTGCTTGTTGTTCCTTAAGTTGCTCCTATACCATACTATTGCTCCTTGCCCTTACTGATACTCCTGCATACCTTTATTGATCCTGCTCTACTCCTTTTTCTTTTCTCATAAATATCCTTGACATTATTCAAATATTAGCACCAAATATCTGTTTTAACTTTGAGGTTGAATGTATCCATTATGGATCTCATGTTTTATGAGTAATTATGAAACTTGATGAACTTCCTCATACCAAGAAACCATGCTTCTACATCCTATGATTTCTTCATTTCCATATCAAATGTAGGTGTATTTTCTTTCTTAAACTCATCTGGAAAATATCCCATGTCTCTCCTCCTTTAAGGATGATAATGATGACAAACATGATGTCTGTCAGAACCAGAACTAGAATAATACCCCTATTTGTCACCTCTCCTATCCAGAGTATCCGAGAACCTTCCATATATGATCGTTTCATCTCTATCCAAATTGTGACCACCATGATACCTACTTCTATATGCCCCATTAGTCCCATCCTCTTGTCCATAGCTGATATGAAGTGGTCCCTGATTCTACAAATATGACAAACTCTGAAGGATTACTACATTAGATTTTGCTTGTTTCTCCTATGCCTATATGATTCTATCATTATATGCTTTACAACTCCTTATTTCTTCCTTCAAACCTTTGAGTTTGTATGCTAAGTCACAAAATTTCCCAACACCATGTTGCTCATATGGTTCATAGGTAGAATCTACGTAGTCTACCATGTTGCTAGTCATATTTGATTTCTTCCTACAAGGAATCTCATGTCAACTAAAGAAAATCACAATAAACTAATGTACCATAGCATAATTTGGGGAGGATATCTCATCTGCAAGGTCAACCAATCATCGTAATACATGTATATAAAAAATCATAACAACATATAGACATATAATACATAAGTATATCAATACATAAAAATAATTCTAGCTACAGTCTAGTCATCAATGCATGACCATATCAACTACACATACCATGACAACAACAACCATACCAATGAACACTGGACAACATGTAAGCACTTGACATGTATAAAAATCACACACTCAATCATACACTCACAAAAACACATTTCACAACAACACCATCTATTCTCCCATGGCAACATCACTGCAACAATGACCAAAACCATGTGGATGCAAGAAGCACATTGACCACAAGAAGAAGAAAAATATATGCAACCAACATGAATGCATGACCAACACACTGACCATCCAGTCCAAGGGGTGAATCATGCTATGATACCACTCTGTAACACCCTCCTCCCACATCTACCCAAGTAACCG
The DNA here is from genome assembly GCA_034641835.2 of Pinus albicaulis. Classification (NCBI taxonomy): domain Eukaryota; kingdom Viridiplantae; phylum Streptophyta; class Pinopsida; order Pinales; family Pinaceae; genus Pinus; species Pinus albicaulis. The sequence continues at coordinate 262,901,799 of CM076580.1, read as the reverse complement.
ACTAACCAGGGTAAACATGTGACGAAGAGTTACTATGATCTGATTCAACATCCTAGGTTACCTTAAGGAAGTGGAACCAACACCACACAACAACATAGGCCTTATGTACATGTTACACGACACCCAGGATCCATTCCAACCTTCCAGGATGGAGGCTAGCCCCTGAACCAACCTGACTTTTCATGCTTCAATCCCCGAGTCACTCCCTTGACATGTGTAAGAGTGTGACTGGGACCCTCTAGGCGCATGCATAACATGGGTATGCATGTGACTATGGACTTTTCCTAGTAGTTATGAGAGTGCGACCTAGAATTTTGCACCACTTTTTCAGGCCCAGAGCCCAATTCACTGCCCATAACTCCATGATACTTTGAGAACTAAAATATAATAGTGGAATAATGATGTAAAAACCAACACTTGAATTTGGACTTGACTAGACACCTATTAGCCATGACAGGTGTTTCTTCAAACATGTCACAAATATGTAATCTACGAGTTTAAACAACATATATGAGCATAGGGGTCTCATACTTATCTGAGAAGCACTAAGAAGCATTTTTTCCTCATCACCTTAAATGCATTATCATCTATTTGGTCATAGATATATTTTTCATTCATTTACAAATCAAAACATAATGAGAGCCATACATCATTATTAACCAAGAACACATTTATAACCAGCATATAAAAAAAATGAAGAGAATATAATAGCCATATAATCCACATAATAACAAGCATATTTACCCATCAATACAATAGGAAAAGAGATCTTATTTCCATAAGCGAAATGCAGCCAGCTCTAGGACTTCCACATTCCACCCAACCATAGACATTGTTGAGCCAAATCTAGCTTCAGCTAGTCAACCCCGTGTAATATTCCAAGCATGATTATGGTATCTCTTAAAAATCATTAATCAAAACCAAACCAGGTATTCTAGAGGCTAAATCGCCCCAACCATCAACCAGTGATTCCACCTCACGGTCAAACTCCACTAACCATCACCTGATTGGTCTATACCTAAGTTGTCCAGGGCTCCCTAGCATTTGGTCTACCCAAGGATTCCAAGAACTAATAACTCAACCCACAGCCAAAGGCACATGAGAACCAAATAGAAAAATGAACAATGAAATTAACCCAAATCACCATGGTGATCTAGGAAATGACAACGCTAGGAAAATCCACTATCAATCCAGGCAATCCTCCATGATAATGACATATCATGACCAAGAAACCACATGCATATGTCATGCATGCCAAAACTAGTGAGGAAAACATACATGCAACTTGATACCTGCAAGTAGAGTATGTTGTAGTTGTTGATCCCAATGTTCTCTTGTGCTTTCTTGCTCTTCCTTTTCCTTCATGCTCCAAATCTCCAAGTATGCCACACTCTCCAAGAGTGTTCCAAGAAATTCTAAGGGTCCAAAAGTATGAGAGTGAGAGAGAATAGAATGAGAGCTCCAAAAATTGAACTCACAAAAGGTTATCAACTGATCCTTAGAAGCCTTTTTATAAATTTGGCATATATTTTCTTCATGTTCAATTATTTTCCTTCATTTTTATCCTCACATGCAGACCTTTCACCTCCCTTTTCTCCTATTTTCCATTATTTTCATAAAAACAAATTCCAATAAATGTCACTTTTCCTTTCCAAATCCTTAGCCATTGTCTTTGGAAATTTACATATCCATAATAAATGTCACTTTTCCTTTCCAAATCCTTAGCCATTGTCTTTGGAAATTTACATATCCATAATAAACCATATGAACACCCGCACTAGGATATTTTTGCCCAAAATTCATCTTGGAATATGTGTCCCATGACCTTGGTTATTATTTTTCCTTTATTAACTTTTATTACATGGAAATTTCACCAAAGATGTTACAGCGGATTACTATTTTTGGTAGTTTTTGGGTCCTCAAATTTCAAAGTTGTTTCGAGGCCCTAAATGATTTTTTTTTAGAAAATGGGAAAAATCATGGTGTGTGCCAAGGTTTTAAAGTCAAAATTTGTAGTCCTTGGATAGATATTTTTAATGAGGTATCGTATGCGTCAAACATAGATTATATACCAAAGTTACGACCCCGAGAAGTTGATGTACCAATTTACCCCAGTGGGGCCCACAAACTTATGGTGCTTCATCTCCTAGGGTTAGGTTTTTGAGTATTTAGAGTTTTCCATTATTTCTCAATAATAAATAGGCCTTCGATCCTCATTGGAACACAACTTAGAAGGCATGTAGCCACCACATATCCTCTCATAGAGAAGCTACCATCGCCTAAGCTATTTTATTTCCATTCTGCATGTAAACAATTTTCAATACTTTTTTATTAATGAATTGAAGTTACTTTTTCATTGTATCTCTGTGATTTTTTTCATATATGTATTTCATTTCATTGCTACATAAATCTAGATCATTTGTGATAGTCGAGTGGATGGGGATTATTTTCCCATTTTGTGCCTATTGTCATCATCTCTCTCTTGTACGGGCTCTACAATGGATTCCACTGGGTTCGTGGCGTCTTTGTGGGTGGGAACACATCGTTCGTGGCCTCTTGACTTAGGTCTCAGAAGTAGTTTTTTTCTTAGGGTTTTCGGTGGGGCTATGTATGTGCATATATTTTTGTGTTTATTTAAGATTTTTGAGGCTTGTGTGCCATGATAATCGGTCATATGTGCCTTGGTATTTCATAAGTTTCTACTGGTCAAAGGATGTGATATTATTAGTTTGATTTCCTTGATCCTTCAATTATATGAAGATATGTATTATATGATGAGAAACTTATATGCATACACACTCCCTGTGTGTTTCCAAAGTGTAATTTTTGTTATATTTCATAAAAATTATGCATTTCTTTTGGGAAAAATTAATGTCGACTATAATCAAAATAATAACATATATATATATATATATATATATATATATATATATATATATATATATATATATATATATATATATATAACTTAGTCCCACTCTAATTGTTGGTTGTTGATATTAAAACTTAATACAAAGGAGATGTGGTAAAAAAAAAATTCCATGTCCATATGAAAAAAACTAATTTTATATGAATTTTTCAAACTATTTTAAGGTAATTAAAACATAAAACAAATAAATTTGATATTATTTATATTTTAATATTTAAATTGAATTCAATACGTAAATAAACCCTTTTAATATATATGTTAACTAAATTATTTCAATGTCAACAATTTACATATTATATATGATTTAAAATAATAATAATAATCAAATGTCTATATATTCTATAAAGTAATTGAAAATTTACAATCTTATTACTATAGCATTTCAAGTATCATTGCATTACACTTTGAAATAATAATGAGAGAGAGAGAGAAAGAGTAATTGAAAAATTGAATTCTTACTGTTATAGTGTTTTGAGTATTATTGTTTTACATTTTGACTCTATTATTAAGGGCTAATTTTGACTAGAGCAAATATTTGTTGGAATTGAAAATGAAAAATTATATATCAAGTATCAACCATCATGTATCAAGTCTTCAGAGTGACGCAATCTTTAGAGGTACAGTTTTTTTAATTTTTCTTTATAAAAAATATTTCATATCTCTAGATTAAAATGGATCTATAGTAATTTTAAAAATTTGATGATATGATTTTTTTTTTTCAATGATATAAATTTATGAAACTTGTATTATTTTTTGTTTATTTATAATTTATAAAAAAATTATTATTATATTATAGATGAATTTTGAATGTTCTTATCATTAAATTTATATTAGAATTTCATTAAATTTATATTCATTGCGCCGAGAGGCGCATTCTACAGCCCAGTATGACCCCGATGTGTAAGTATGTCGGAAGCCAAAAAAAATGTCGGCTTGAACAATAACTTACATAAACATATAAATGAACAATTAAAAATTCATTAAAAATAAATTTAAACAATATAAACTTAAAATATGAAGAGGTTTACTAACACTCAAAAAAGATATATGGTAAATAAGTAAAAATATAAATAAACCATAGGTATGGTAAATAAATATAAATATAAATAAACTAGAGGTATGGTAAATAAATAAAACTGATTTTTATATTTACTCAATAAACCATTTTATATTTACAAAAACTCAAAAAGAGGTTTTATTCAGGTGAAGCCTATGGGACAAATTATTAATAATACCATGGGCCAAATACCATGGGACAAAATTTTAATAATACCATGGGAAAATACCATGGGAAAAATAACATATTTATAAAAGAGGTATGGTACATAAATAAATATAAAAGAGGTATAAAGAGGTAAGGTAAATAAATAAAAATATATCAAATACGATTAGAAATCAACCTCTAATTATATATAATGTATAAGGTCAAATACCATGGACCAAATTATTATTAATACCATGCTAAAAAAACATTATTAACCGTAACATTAATATTAAACTATTAATATTATTAAATTTAATATGTTTAGATTAATACAATATTAAATTTATTATATTGTAATATATATTAATATATCATGATATATGATAGACGTGGAGAAATAGGGGGAGTGACAAGGGAGATATGGAGATAAATTGAAGGAGAGGGGAGAAGACGAATGAAGAGAGAGAGAGGGAGAAGAGTGAGAGAGTTAGAGAAGGAGAGAGGATTGGAGGGTAGAGAGCAAGATAGAGAGAAACAAGGGAGAGGGAGGTAGGAGAGAAAGGGAAAGAGCGAAAGGATGAGAGGAGAAGGAGAGAAGGAGGAGGAGAGAAGGAGGGATATAGAGATGTAGTTGGAGGTGGAGCGAGGAAAGAAAGAAGAAATACATATAGAGGGAGTGACAAGGGAGAGATGGAGAGAGAGTGTGTATGCTTATGGCTGAGATAAAGATACATAAGAGTGATGGAGACAAGGGGAGAGAGAAGGAGAAAGGGGGAGTGATGGAGACAAGGGGGGAGAGAAGGATAAAGGGAGAGAATCAGTAAGATAGTTGGAGAGTGAGATAGAGTGATGGGGGAAGAGAGAGGATTGGAGGATAGAGAGAGAGAGAAAGAAAGAGAGCTGGGGGGTCAAATAGAAGGAGGCGAGAGAGGAATGCTGAGAGAAAGGAAGAGAGTGATGGGGAAGAGAGGATTGTAGGGGAGAGAGAGAGAGAGATGGGGGAAGAGAAAGGGAGGTAGGAGATAAAGGGAGAGAGATGAAGGAAAAGAGAGGGGACTTGAAAGAGAGGAGGAGAGAGGGGAGGAGAGAGGGAGGGATAGAAATATGAATTTGGAGGGGGAGAGAGGGAGGGATTGAGATATGGAGAGAGAGAAAGAGATGGGGGAAAATAAAGGGAGGTAGGAGAGAAAGGGAGAGAGAGGAAGGAAAAGAGAGGGGACTTGAAAGAAAGGAGGAGAGAGGGAGGGATAGAAATATGGATTTGGAGGGGAAGAGAGGGAGGGATTGAGAGATGGAGCTGGATGAAGAGAGAGGGAGGGAAGAATGATGTTTACTTATTAATATTGGACATCAAGAGAGACAAAGTATGATGTTTACTACAACAGCTAGAGATAAATATTTAAATTTTTTACGATTCCAACTGTCCTTTTCAAATAATCAATATGAAAATATGACAAAACTAACATGGCTGAAAATAAGAATAGTAGAAGAAAATAGTTTGAAATCGATCACAATGAAGACTATTGGTAATTGACTACATTCTTATTATTTACAATTTCTATCATTCAATATTATTACATTGTCACTTTACATTCAAAATTTTATTTCATCATTAAAGTTATTTTACAATATTTATCATCTCAACAAACTGAGGTAACTAATCAAATTTAAAATTAAAATGACTCAATAAATCTCAGACATATTGAACATATTTAAAATGGTTATGGTAATATTAGATGTATTTACAAATTATTGATAAAATTAAGCATATGTTCCTCTAATTATCATAAAATTAAGCATATGTTCCTCATATTATCGATAGACTTTCCTTGGTCGCACACGACTGAAACGAGCCTAGATCCATATTAACTCCGGATCTATCAAGCGCTGAGAGGGATCAAATTTCTCGATGTGAAAACCTTTCCTCAAGTTTGGCACTCAAAAAAGAGGTTTCACCTTGAGAGATTTGATCCCTCTCGGCGCTTAATAGATCCGGAGTTAAGATGGATCTAGGCTGGTAATAAAGTTCAAATGGTTAAAATATTACTTTAATCCATTTCTTAAAACAAACCAAGTGATAGATCACTTCATTATAATTTAGTGTTTTAGACAACATGATGAGACCAAAATATAGATCATTGCTCAAAATACCTAAAAGAACCGCATTAATCAAAGTTGCATTTTAATTGAAGGATTGTAAGATGCGGGCCTTAGATGTCCACCTTGTTGGCTACCATTTATTACAGGGAATTATGAGCGATCTCTCAAATCATTTGTCCTCTCGACAGATAACATGCTATGAATGTAAATTTTAAACTATGGATGTAAATTTTAAACTTTGAATCTTAATATTAGTCATTTCCTCTCATAGGGTTTTGAATTATGCTTATTTCAAAATTGGGAATTTGATGTATTTGAAAATAACAAAAGGAAATTGGAGTTGTGAATCTTGAAACTTTTGTGTAGGTTAAAATTTATTGATTCATGTTATTTCACAGGAATTGTGCAACCATGGTCTCTCTTAAACCTGGTCAAATCGATGATGTTTCTTTTCGCTAGTTAATGTTTCACTTCTATTAAGTCACTCTTCATTTTTTTAAATATTTCTAGCTAAATTCTTCATCTTCTTTAAACAAGAAAACAAAATTATTTTTAATTAGTAATAATACATAACATGGTTAACAATATGGTCATCACTAAATTCAGACACAAACTATTACAATTTGATACTTGAATGTAATGAATATGGACATTAGGTAAGATTTTATTGTGCAAAAATATGAACTAACTCCACCTTTCTACTACATATTCACATATGATCCCTTTAACATTTTTTTCACCAACTTGGTATAGAATATATAATAGTGTATATTTACATAGGATTCCCGCATACACTAAATACACTTTAATGTAATTGTGTTGAAAAGTGTTAAAAAAACTACATTATATTTAAAAATAATAAAATAATATTTTTATTAAAAATAAGAAATTATATATATATAGATTAATTACTTATAAATAAAATATTTAATTTTACATTATTTTTTTAAAGATAAATTAATTAAAATTTAATATATATATATATATATAATTGAAAAATGCTATGTAAAAACCATATTGTGAATCTATATGTAATATTTAAAAAGTATGAATTACACTAAATATACTCAAGACATATGGCATATAAAAATTATTTTGGGTATATTATATAATTTTAATTATTTTGTATTTAATGTATGTGGAATATTTAAAACAAAGCTTAGTAGGACTATATTTTCATAAAGTTTAGTAGAATTATATTTTCATCATGCTCAATATATTTTTATTATTTATTCAAGATTCTGTAAACGCACACAATTCATAAATAAAATATTTTAGTATTTAAAAAAACTTCAACACAATTCATAAGACAATCCAATCAATATATTTTGATTTTTAATTTATTTATAAAAAATTAAGAAATTTAAGAATATAAAATTTGAATTTTATTTTATTTTTAAAGATTTTGAGTTAAAATTTTAATATTTAGATAACAAATTTATCATATTTTATTATATTATTATTTTCCCTCATATACATAATAATATAATTTTATATAAATACTACATAAATAAATTAATAAAAAAGTTAAACTAAGAAAATTGATAGTACAAAATAGAAAAGTATGAACATGTACAAGTTTAAATAAATTATGTTTACACATAAAAAGGATATCTCACAAAATTAAACAATATAAATTATGATTTTTAATTATTTTTCAAGTTTAACAAGGAACTTTAATTTATCAAAACAATTATCTATAAATATATTTAAACTTTTATTACATTAAAATTAAAATGGTATAAATATATAAACTCTAGTTATAAAATTTCATGGAAAAAAATAAATGTTTAATCACTTATAATTATAATTGTTTAATTTCAAACATTAAGTGTACTATATATATATATAGGATTATGTATTGCTATTACCTTATTATTGTGACTTTAACTATGTGTGTGATCTTGGGATGGCTTAGGTGGTTGTTGCAATTTATTTAAGAGGGTGGTTAAGATGCCATGTGAATGTGAATGTGAATATATGTGTGTGTGTGTTTGTGGATTTATTTTAACATGTGGTTATTGGGTCTTAAATTTATGAGTGGTGTGTTGGTAAGCAATGATGTGTTACTTTGATATATTATGTGACTTTGAATCATGTGTCATGTATGCATTTGATTATATATTAACTATTTTTTTATGAAATTTGGTTCACGAATATGTTACATTAACAATATGTGTTGAGTCATGTTAAGATAGGTAAGCACTTGAGAAAATCTAAGTAATGGAGTTTTTGATGATATGAAACTTAGGAAGGAAAATTTGGTCACATGAGCCTTTTTAAAAGTTGATTGTTTTGAGTCATGTTAAGATAGGTAAACACTTGAGCAACTCTAAGTAATGAAGTTTTTGATAACATGAAATTTAGGAAGGAAATATGGTCATATGATCCTTTTTAAAGTTGATTTCTTAATTTGGATTGTATGATGAATTATATGCAAATTTATGAGCCTTTAATTGTAAACTTTAGTCAATTTGCATGATTATATTATACAATGATTTAAGGTTATATTGTTCGTATGTGATTTAAAGTTATATTTTTTGTATGTGATTGATACACGTAATTAATAACTGGATATGATAATATACGTGTGCATATAGACTGGCTGTAAAATGAAAAAAACTAACAACTTTGTGGTTCTATGATGGTTAAGTATGATAATTTTTCAATAGACTTTTAATTCTTGTTGATGTATTAATCATTAGTTGATGTGTGTTCATGTAATGTCTAATACACATGGTTAAGCCCTACCACTTGGTCAATATTATCAGTGTGAAGATACTAAGGGATTATGACATGTTTTTAATGGGAGATGTAGAGGTAACATGCCTACACAATCTTGATAAGATGTGTATAGTCTCTTACAAGATATATATATGATCTAGGAGATTGGATAAAGAAGACATGCATATCTAAAAATATAAGTAGAATGGCTACCCAAAATATTCCCACTATGCGAGGAGGCATCCTTATAGTGATGTTTAGGAATGGGTTCACCACGTAGTAAGGGCGTACGTTTAGGAATGGGTTCACCACGTAGTAAGGGCGTACGATATTCCCACTGTGGGAGGATACATCCTTATAGTGATGTTTAGGAGGGGTTCCCCTTGCAATAAGGAAATTGGGCCTTTATTTCCCTAGGAATCTCATAACTTCACCAAATCTAATGACAAACCTAGGTTAAGGTAATATGACCTCATGAGTACATTAGTTAAGCCTAAAATTTATCCACTCCAAGAGAAAACTTACATATTTAAAAAATGAATATATGTTAATAAAATTAGGGAATTAAATTTTAAATAAAACTATAAATAGGAAAAATTTCAAAGTGACATCTAGACATGGGTGAATGTAAATATTTTATAAAATAATAAAAATAAATGATTTCCCAAAGTTACAACCAAGAAGGTAATATTTCATTAATTTGAAAAAAAATAAAAATAAAAAAGATAGACGTTGGTGAACTAGCAACCTCCCCAGAGATATGCAACTGCCCACCATCCACATCTATTAGAAGCTCATTGTTCAGCCTAGGACTGAGATGTCCATAGACCACCAAAAACTGGATTTGGAACCCTAGGCTTCAATAAGACACATATGCTTCCAGCCATATTATGACAGGCCATAATGTCCCTCCTGTGGGATTTGAAATTGAGTGGAGGGAATAACATCCCAATGAGACTACCACCCCATTATCCCACAAGTAGGCACATTAATTTTAAAATTTTAAAAAGGGGAACATTGCATGGTATCAGGTGACACGCCTTATTTGTCCTATAATTATTTATAATTATTAAGGCATTTCGTACATTTGGATATGTCAGATAAAACCCATTGAAATGTTTTCAAAATTTTGATATGACATTTTAATTATGCCATTTCTATTTGAAATGTGTATACTCCAAATTATTGATTAAAATTTTTGGTAGAGGTGTTGTTCTTTCCTACTCATACAAGTGTATGCATTTCTTAATAATCTTGTATATCTTGGTACATTACTTATTATTTCCTTCTAAGGTGGGACTCTAGCAATCTATTTGTCTATTGACCACTGTTGAACTTTGAAAAGAAAAAATTATATATATTCTTCAATATTATTGCAAAAATTATTTTTCAAACATTTGATAAGACCATAAACTTGAAGGTCTTATTGTAGCCTTTGTTCCATGTGGATAACTTCATCAGGTTCTACTATAATTTTTGGATGCATTTGTAATATTTATGTAATTTTAAATATTTATGGAGTGATTTTTCATTGTTAAGTTTATAGGAAAACCAATGATATAATTTTTGGATGCAGCTGTAATACTTATGTCATCAATTTTAAATATTTATGGAGTGATTTTTCATTGTTAAGATTATTGGAAAACCATCCAAAATTAAAATATTTAAAAAATTATGTATTTGCATAAAAAAATGGATAGGAACATGATATAAATAAATATACTTACCAATATTTATTGCACACTATTATTTATGTGCTATTTATAACTTTAATAATTAGGAGTAAGAATGTAAGTGTGCAGACTTACTAGTGGTTTCTACCCATAAAAATTTATGCAACTCCTTGCCCCTTTGTTGGAAATTAATTTTTCCATTTCATATATCAATTTGCAATTTTTATGAAATCTAATTTACAATTATGTGGAAGATACTAAGTTGCCCTTACCATCTTATGCATTTCCCTCTATGAAAAGAGAAACTTTTTTTTTAGCACGTTCTACTCCCTATCCCATAACTCACCAAACTGCATTGGAAGAACTATAGGGTGGAGTATGGTTATTCTTATCTATTAGGTGGAGAATATACATGTTGAGCATTGATTCTAAGCTTTTTGATTGTTGAATCAATGGTTTTCTCATTGAATAAGTTGATGACATATCAGACACTACAAGGGTACAGAACATATAGGGAGTGGAAAATTAGATTGTTTTTTTTTGGAAATTATATAAAGAAATAAAAATTAAATTTTAGAAATTAAATTCTTCTTAAATTCTTATATATATATATATATATATATATATTATTAACATACATTTAAGCATTTTTATATATGTCCTTTGGTCTCTCCCATACAACTTGAGGGTCCAAGGAAAATAATCTTTGGGACTAAGGAAAATAATATTTCCCAAAGCTTGTTTCGGATCGGAACAAGTTCAACTAATTTGAGTTGGCAATATTTGGAACCGCTTAATAACTCAAAATTTGGAATTTAAAATATTTCCTTGGGGATATGTGAAATTATTTTTTTATAAATGATATATGTGTTATTTGGGAAATTATAATTGTGATTTATGTTGTTAGCCAAATTTTATTTTATAAATATTCTTTCAATCATTTATTAACAATAGGAATAAATTGTATCAAAATTTAAAATCCTTATCAATAATAATAAGAAGAAAAAAGAAGTGTAACATATTGAATTTACTCATTAATTATGTATACAAATTCTAAATATTATAAATTTTATTGAAAAATTACATGCTTTGAAATGATGTATTAGAATTTGGTTGCAATACATGTGAAGCCAAAATTAATAAAGAAAAAAGGTGTGTATATATGCACAACAAAGAGTTATAATTGTTGATAAGTTAGTATTGTTAGATAAATTAAATGGTTGGTAAACATCTATATGTTTTCATCCATAGTAAATGCCATTCTAGATCCATATTAACTTCGTATATACCAAGTTCAAAAGGGATCAAATATATTTTCACTAGAAAACAATTTTGCAGCTCAAAAGATTTGATCCCTCTCGACACTTGGTACATGAAGAATTAAAATGGATATAGGCTAGTTTAATGATTAACCAGCCTAGATCCATCTTATCTCTAGATCTATCAAGTGTGGAGAGGGATCAAATCCCTATAGGTGTAAACCTTTCCTCAAGTTTTTCACTCAAAAAAGAGGTTTTCAGCTCGAGAGATTTGATCCCTCTCCACACTTGATAGATCCGGAGTTAATATGGATCTAGGCTAGTAGCAAAAATTATGACTCCTTATGTCATGTATGCATTATAAGTTATAAACATTGTATAACTAGATCATGACCCATTGTTACATTGCAGTATAAAATGAGTTGTACAACCCTTGTAACATTTTTAATCAGTGTATATGGATCTTACACAATGATGTAATGTAAAAATCAATGTAAACACTAGTATAAATTATAACACATATAAGATATGGTAATGATAGTGTATAGATATTTCCAGAATATTCATAATAGTCAACGTTATTACACCCTTGTAAGGATAACTAGATACTCGTTTTTATACATGTATCTAATTCCATAAGTATTGGATATTGAGTAATGATTAGTGCACAACTCATAATGAGGATGTAAGTAAACTAGTTGAAACTCATAATGAGGATATAAGTAAACTAAATGAAACATTCTAGTAAGATTTTGTATTAATCTTACAAGATATAAGTTTGCAATACTAGTATAACCATACAAACCTTGTAGTAAAGGTTACATTTGCACTATCCTTTTAATTATTAATATTATCTATGTGGATCCTAATGGTAATCATTAAATACTTTGATCTTATATTTCATAGAGTACTAATCATCAATATTGCATGAGTGTAATTACGTAATCAATTCATATATGTTATCTCTTTTTCATAGCATCATGGCACTCATAAAGCTTACTACTTAACTACATGTAATAAGGGAAAACATAGACTACTACAAATGTCAACTTGATCAGTGATTGTTAAGCCTAACATAGTTTCAATATCCTGGTTCTTCTCTAGTTTAGATTACTAATATTCCCTAATATTTTCAATTTGTTACCTATAATTAGTACAAATAGTTGAGTGACTAATTTACTCTTTACACATGGTTATACTTTACTCTATCGCTAGTTTTACCATTACTATAAGATATGGATTTGCTATTCCCAATAGTTAAGCATAAGTACGAAGCATGTTCTATCTATAACATATGGGAATAACACTCATCACTCAAAATGCAATGGGTTGTCACTCCCTCTCTCTCTCCACTTCTCACTCTCTATGTCTTTCTTATTCCCTCCCCCTCTCCCCCTCCCCCTCCAACTCTATATCTATATCCCTCCCTATCTTCTCCTCTCTCACAATTCCTCTCTCATGTCCTTCCACTCTCTCCCTTTCTCTCCTACCTTCATCTCTCTTCCCCCGTCACTTTCCTTCTATCTCTCATTGCCCTCAAATCCTGATGCAGGGGCATTAGGCTAAAACAAATTCCATGCATTTTTGTTAGGCTTCGGGGTTTTTAGTTTTCAAGAGAGTTAGATTTTAGGTAATGAATTTAGTGGGTTCTAATTAATTTTAATTAAATGTGGAGAGAATTGTAACTGCTCTCGAATGATTAGTTGGGCATATGAAGAGTTTAGATATTCAAAAAGACTACAGAATAGGAATGAGTTGGAGTCAGTTTCCACAAATCTAGGGATTTAGTCTAGATTTAGGAATTGGGAATTTTAAGAGTTTTGGGAGCTGAATCAATTGACCATTAAATTGGTATAAATGTAACCCTACGGGCATATAGCAGTTCAGAGATAGAGTATTGAGGTAGAAGGGCCATCGAATTGAAGATCTGGCCGGATCAAGAGGGTTTTTGTAATTGATTTCATTTGTATATATACGAAGTATTCATTTTTAATTATGCATATCAATTGATTGAGTTATGTATGGGTAAAATCCTGTGTTAAGGATTTAATATATGAAATTTATGCTTGAGGAATGTGTGATAAAACTCTGTATTAAGAGTTAATATCAATGCGTCGATTCATTGCGAGAAGCAATATAAGGTTTGAAGATCGATCATTGGAGGGATCGACAATCCTGGAAAAGGATTGGTATTTAGTTGCAATCCAGTTTTAAACATATCTGATCGAATACACATTCTTGGATCAAGATTGGGACAATAGCCAAGTTTAATTGATGTGTAAGAATTTGTTTATTTATATCATATTGATATATATTATTTAACGTTGTGTTCGACATGAATCAAAAGCACAGAGTGTAGGCAATCGGTTGGAGGTTCGATTGCATAGAATTATAAGTCAATGATGAAGTGGACTCACGAAGTCAAATGTAAATTAGATGGCTTAGAAGTAATACAAAACCGGCGTTAGGGAAATCTGAGTAAACGCTAAAGTGGAGTTCTGAAATAAGGAGCAACGAATTAAGAATTCGTGGAAATGAGGCATAAGACTGGATCAGATTATAAGTCAATGGCAAGGGACGACGAAAAGATTTGTTAAATTCTTTGTGTGAACTGTAGTAGAAGCCGTAGCAAAAGATGAAGGCAGGCCTTCAAAGTAAATGCATTTCTTAATAGCGCAGTTTTGAGGCGGAACCATACAAAGAAACCTAGAGTGAAGGTGCAACAGAACCATGAACGACAAGCAGCAAGGATGGTTTTGAAGAAAACCACAAATGGTCTCGTGCAACCTCAAGGCTAGTATGCAAATTTTACTTTTGGAACGCGATATCATCTGTTTATGGACACGTGGAAAAAGTGGTAAGGCTAATACCACTTTTATCGCGTAAATTCTGAGAATTAAGTTTCGTGCATTTTCATAACACGATATTCGCCGGATCACTAAAGTTCGAGTGAGATGAATGTCCATCGTTAGATGGAAAGGTACATTAGTTGCGTGGACCAAAATGTTGTTTATTGTTGCCGTTGGATTTTTAATCAAATTCAGAGTTATATATGAGCAAATATTCATATGTGGTGGAAACTAATTAAGGCATGAAGGTTCCATATGATATTTGTTGATTAATATGCATTGGTATTAAATCAACCAATTCGAACTTTTGAGTTGAGATGTTTGCATAGTTCAACCACTATGATAAGCCTTGGGGCTTAATTATAAAGTTGAGTTTTTAGAAATAAGACCAATGGGTGTTTAACCAAAATATTTTTCTAAGACTTTTGAAAAAGGCTTTCTTTTGAGAAACAAACCTTGGGTATGAATATTGTTTGGGTTTTAATCATATTCTGAAGCTTCTGCATGAGAGATTAGAAATATGGGTTGAGATGTATGGTTTCGTAACCATAAGAATTTATTCAAATATCTCAAATCTCAGATTTGAGATATAGAAGCTTCTGCCTATATTATTTAAGATTGCCCAGATTTTGAAATTGAGGACCCTTTTGGGTTTTAAATGGAAATGCAATTTTTATATGCATAGAGAGTGGAGTATGTGGGTTTTTCCAGCGTAGTCTGCCATCAGGTGGTATCGGAGCTAGAATAGCTCTTTTTGAAAGTTCAAGTTTTTTTTGAATGCGTGTAATGAAATAAGATCAGATTTTTTAAACTGATAAAGATTGTAGCATACAAAGATGCAGTGCAGGTGAGAGGAATAGCAAGATCACTCAGGGATCTTGGAAGGTGAGTTGATGACCATTATTTAACTCTAGTTTGAAGAATTTTTTGCATAATTCAGATTGCAAGCAATTGAAGAAATCTCAGCAAAAGCAGATCACAACTTTGAAAACAGTGATGAATGAGTCCAGCAAGTGATTCTGAGTGGAAGGAGAATGTGGTAGGACCTGAAGAGATTCAACATTGGTTGAATGAGTTCTAAAAGTTGCAGAGTGAAGCCTAGAGAGAGCAGAAGAGAGTGCTCATAAGGTTCTAGCAGATAGGGGACTAGTACTTTCCAAAAGACCAGATCTGGAGGAAAGGATTTGTGAGGTAAGTGGCAGAAGGAGAGATTGATGTTGCAAAGGCTTAGTGTAGCTTATGAGTGAGTAAATCATGGAGAAGAGGATGACTATTGATAGTCATAGAAGAGAGAGCAGAGGTTATGAGAGAGACCACAACAGAAAAGAGGAAGAAGATGCCAGGACAAATGGCATAAGGAATAAATTAATTGATGCAGAGTATTGGAAAGAGGTAGCTGAGATCAGAGAACAGTTTAACAAACTGGAGATGATGATAGAGCAAAGACATAGAGTTGGTTGGCTCATGAAGAAGAGAGTAAAGTGGCCAAGGCTACAACAAAGAAGAGAACAGCAAGAGAACATGCAGTTTGCAGAGAAGCTAAGAAAGCTTGAACAGAGGATGGATGTACAGTTGGGATGTGCAGAATTTACAGCAGCTGAGTTGAAAATGGAAGGTTCTGTGTGTGAAGCAGAACAGAGTGAAGCCATTGGTGTGGATGAAGAATGGAGATCCACAAAAGATCCTGTGAATCATTGTGAAGGTTTAAGACAGCAAGAAGTTTATCTTGCTCAAGAGAAAATCATTGATGATTTCCTAAGTTATTGGACAAGTCCAGATCAGTTGGATGATGCAAAGCCTTGTATTTTTTAATCTAACAATTGTGAGGTGATTACAGGTTTTACAGAGGAGGATGAGAAATCTTGTGAAGTTGTCACAAGTATGAAGAAGTATCTCTCAAAATATGAATACTCTGAAGAAAAATACAATGTTGGAGAATGTCTCTTGACTGAAGGAAGCAATGATACATTTATGATGGAAACTGTTGCAACACAGGAAGAAATTATTCTGAATGAAGAAGGAGAGGATCAATTTGAAGAACTGATATGTGAAACACAAATTGAGGCTATTGAAGCTTGTGGTTTACAAACTGAAGGTTTGTGTATGAATGCAGGGATAGAGAATGATGATGAAATACTTCAGAAATGCCATAAAGAAATTGCATTGCTGGAATATTTGTTAGAGAATTCAGAGTATGAAAGG
Source organism: Pinus albicaulis (assembly GCA_034641835.2). Taxonomy (NCBI): domain Eukaryota; kingdom Viridiplantae; phylum Streptophyta; class Pinopsida; order Pinales; family Pinaceae; genus Pinus; species Pinus albicaulis. The sequence continues at coordinate 262,884,859 of CM076580.1, read as the reverse complement.
GAGATTGCAGAAGGCAGAATTCACTACAGTGAACAGGAAAACATCATGGAGACAGATGGTGGGAATGAAAGTCTAGTTGACAGTCTTGAGAATTATTTAGAAAGTTTGGATCAGCATACTGATGTGTGATTGAGGAGGAAAATTCAGGGCAGCATACTGAAATGTTGGCAGAGGAAAGAAAGGCACTGAGGCCTTACGATTTTGGTTTTAACAATTGTTTTGTGAATGCAGATTTTGTTGATGCTAAAGAAAAATTTACACCATTGGACAGTCAAATAAAAGAGGAGGAAGATTCTGTGGAAAATTTTAACCCATGGAATGAAGAGATTGGATTGCTGGAGATTATGTTGAACAACCAGGATTCAATGCAAGAAGGAGAACCTCAATTTCAAAATTGGGGATTTCAGAATACGAAGATACAAGGGAATGAAGACAGTGAATACTTTCTGAGTCTTGGAAGAGACTTAGGATTGCTAAGGAAATAATTGGTGACTGAATCATCAAGTGAGACCATTGGGTCTTGTAATTTTAAAATTGACAAGTTGGCTATGTTGGCAGGTATTGCAGAAGAAGGAAGGTGAGACAATCATGTCTCATGTGAAGGAACTTGTTATTACTGTTGATGACAAGAAAGAGTTGGCTTGTCTGGATAGCCAAGAGAAGACTGGAGGACAGACTTTTGGAACTGCTACAGTGATGGAAAATCAGAATTCTATTCTGATAGAAGATGAAAATGTCGAATTTGAAGAACTTGATTTGATTACCAGAATCAATTAAGAGGGTGGAGGACAATTACTAAATATTGTCAAGGAAGAAGAAGAAGAATATGCTGAAACAAGTTTGCAGCATATTAGTGGAATGCTTAAGAATAGATGGTTGAATTGTTTGCTGAAAAAATTTAGAGAAGAGAATGAAATTACAAACACTAGAGTGAAAATGCTTGAAGTTGTGAAAAGAATAGGAGAAAATACTAGTTTGTAGAATTTAATCATGCTTACTAGTACACAAGGAGAAATGGATGATTATGTTACTACAGTTAGAGAATCAAAAGATAATTTACTTTTTAAAAGTAAATGTGCAGGTGATGAGCAAAATAATGTTGCAGAGGGAGATATCTTAAGATATATCTAGGAAGTTTGGGAGGCAGCAACATTGGCAGCAGCAGCAACATCCATGAGGGAAACATTTAGAACAACAATTGAGGAAATAGCCATAGGGGCAGCAGCAAAATTCTTGAAGACAGTAACAACAGCAGTGTTGGCAGCAACAGAAATTGAAGGCAACAACAAAAGGAAAATAAATTTCCAGACAGAAGACAAGCTGGACATAGAAATTGAAAATATCAGGAGATTGAAGATGAAGGTGCCGCAGAAGTAGAAGACAGCAGCAAGAAAGCAGAAAAATTTTAGCAAAGGAAAAACAAGAGCAGAATGTGAAAGCATAGCTGGAGGCAAGTTGCAGAACAAAGTATGGAAACCTGGAAGTGTGCAGTTGAAGAATAATGCAGCCGATGGGCAGCAGCAAAGCAAATTATGGGACCCAAGAGGCAAAGTTTTAAGAGCACATGATCAAGATATCTGATTAATTTTAACCTTTGGAGTCTGATGCAGGGGCATTAGGCTAAAACAAATTCCATGCATTTTTGTTAGACTTAGGCGTTTTTCGTTTTCAAGAGAGTTAGATTTTAGGTAATGAATTTAGTGGGTTATAATTAATTTTAATTAAATGTGGAGAGAATTGTAACCGCTCTCGAATGATTAGTTTGGCATATGAAGATATTAGATATTCGAAAAGACTGCAGAATAGGAATGAGTTGGAGTTAGTTTCCACAAATCTAGGGATTTGTTCTAGATTTAGGATTTGGGAATTTTAAGAGTTTTGGGAGCTGAATCGATTCACCATTAAATTGGTACAAATGTAAACCTATGTGCATATAGCAGTTCAGAGACAGAGTAGTGAGGTAGAAGGGCCATCGAATTAAAGATTTGGTCGGATCAAGAGGGTTTTTGTAATTGATTTCATTTGTATATATACGAAGTATTGGTTTTGAATTATGCATATCAATTGATTGAGTTATGTATGGGTAAAATCATGTGTTAAGGATTTAATATATGAAATGTATGCTTGAGGAATGTGTGATAAAACTCTGTATTAAGAGTTAATATCAATGTGTTGATTCATTGCAAGAAGCAATATAAGGTTTGAAGATCGATCATTGGAGGGATCGATAATCCTGGAGAAGGACTGGTATTTAGTTGCAATCCAGTTTTAAACATATCTAATCGAATACACATTCTTTGATCAAGATTGGGACAAGAGCCAAGTTTAATTGATTTGTAAGTATCTGTTTATTTATATCATATTGATATATATTATTTATCGCTGTGTTCGGCATGAATCGAAAACACAAAGTGTAGGAAATCGGTTGGAGGTTTGATTGCAAAGAATTATAAGTCGATGATAAAGTGGACTCATGAAGTCGAATGTAAATTCGATGGCTTAGAACTAATACAAAATTGGCATTAGGGAAATCTGAGCAAACGATGAAGTGGAGTTCTGAAAAAAGGAGCAGCGACTTAAGAATTCGTGGAAATGAGGCGTAACATTAGATCAGATTTATAAGTCAACGGCACGGGAAGACGCAGAGATTTGTTTAATTCTCTGTGTGAACTGTAGTAGAAGTTGTAGAAAAATATGAAGCCGGACCTTCAAAGGAAATGCATTGCTTAATAGCACAATTTTGAGGCGGAACCATACAAAGAAACCTGGAGTGAAGGCGCAACGAAACCATGAACGACAAGCAGCAAGGATGGTTTTGAAGAAAACCACAAATGGTCTCACGCGACCTCAAGATTGGTAAGCAGATTTTACTTTTGGAACGCAAAATCATCTGTTGATGAACACGTGGAAAAAGTGGTAAGGCTAATACCACTTTTATCGCGTAAATTCTGAGAATTAAGTTTCATGCATTTTCATAATGCGATATTCACCGAATCACTAAAGTTTGAGTGCGATGAATGTCCATCGTTAGATGGAAAGGTACGTTAGTTGCGTGGACCCAAATGTTGTTTATTGTTGGTGTTGGATTTTTAATCAAAGTCAGAGTTATATATGAGCTAATATTCATATGTGGTGGAAACTAATTAAGGCGTGAAGGTTCCATATGATATTTGTCGATTAATATGCATTGGTATTAAATCAACCAATTCAAACTTTTGAGTTGATATGTTTGCATAGTTCAACCACTATGATAAGCCTTGGGGCTTAATTATAAAGTTGATTTTTTATAAATAAAACCAATGGGTGTTTAACCAAAGTCTTTTTCTAAGACTTTTGAAAAAGGCTTTCTTTGGAGAAACAAACCCTGGGTATGAAGATTTTTTGGGTTTTAATCATATTCTGAAGCTCCCGCATGAGAGATTACAAATCTGGGTTGAGATGTATGGTTTCATAACCATAAAAATTTTATTCAAATATCTAAAATATTAGATTTGAGATATAGAAGCTTCCGCCTATATTATTTAGGATTGCCCAAATTTTGAAATTGAGGACCCTTTTGGGTCTTAAATGGAAATGAAATTTTTATATGCATAGAGAGTGGAGTATGTGGGTTTTGGCAGGGTAGTCTGCCATCAAATCCTCTCTCTTCCCCCATCACTCTCCTCCTCTCTCTCCCTTTCTCTCCTACCTCCCTCTCTCAACCCCATCTCTCTCTCTCTCTCTCTCTCTCTCTCTCTCTCTCTCTCTCTCTCTCAACCCTCTCACTATCTCCCTCCCTCTCTCCTTATCTCTCTCCCCCTTCCATATTTGTGTCTCCCTATCCCTCACTTACCCTTCTCTACCTCTCTCAATCTTCTCCCTCTCTCTCCCATCATTCCCCCTCTCCCTTCTCCTTTATTTTATCTCCATCTATCCCTTGTGAATCACATTATATCTCCACCTCTGTTACTCTATGTATTTGTTCTTCCTTCATATATATATATATATATATATATATATATATATATATATATATATATATATATATATGTAGACTTAATATATATTATAGTATAACAAATTAATATTTTATAAATACATATTTATTAAAATTAATAATATTTATATTATAATATATTAATATATTGAATATTAAAATTAATAATATTATTAATATTCATCTTTTAATATTAATATTAGGGTTAATAATATTTTTTTTTCTTGGTATTAATAATAATTTGGGTCATTGTATTTGGCTCATGGGATTCACCTAAATAAAACCTATCCATTCATGGCTCATTACACAGTTTACTTCGAGGCACCATCCACAGTCATATTAAAACATTATATTGTTTTATTGGGCATCAAAGTGTGTGGTGGGCCTGGACCACATAATGAATCTGTGAAGGTGGCATATGCACCAGGGATATATAATTAATTTTAAATATAAGTTCATTTTTATTATGAGGGACATGCATAGATGGAGGGGCCCATATGTATCAAAACATAACAACATGGGTATATATATATATATATATATATATATATATATATATATATACATAATAAATCGGCCATTAGATTGTCAGGTAAAGTGGACATGCATGCCCTGTAAGGGTTGAAGCGGACCACAAGAGCACTGAGTGAGATGGACAAGTGTTGATGTGGCTGGCGAGGTGGAGGCCATGTCATCCATGTAGTTGATGATATCATGAGTAACTAACTAGGATAATACACCAAATTCAACAACACATGAATGCTAAATTTCAAAATGAAGAATGGGCTTAGAATAGTTAAAGGCCTAGAGGAAGAAAGACTAGACTTTGCAGGGCCATAATGCTTTGCCTAAAGGCCGGAATTTGACCCATGAGTAGTAAAAAGAAAGGTGATTCTAAATATAATATCATGATAAACATATAATTATGGTTTGAAGTCCAAAATCCTACATAAGTTGCAGAGAAAGATATACGAAGCATGAGCAGTGAAAACTTTGTTAAGCAGGCTAAAATTTCAGAAGGCATAACGTTTTTCTCAAGTATCAAAATTATGCAAATAATATTCGACATAAATATATGGATGAGGAGAACATTCTTGAAAACCCAAATTTTGAAATTAGATTAGACTTGTGAATAAAATATCACAAGAATGTTACAAGACTTTGGAAAAGAAGCATTTGAGCCCAGTTAGAACTTCTGAAGAGCATAACTTTTCTCCCAGCTATCGAAATTCAACAAGTGAATAGTCAATATAAATTTATTGACTAGAAAAACACATTAGTAAACCAGATTTTAATTGGTAGTAACTTTGAATAAAAATTGCTTAGAAAGCTACAATATTACAATAGGGTCATGGGGACTTTTAACAAGACTACGACCACTCAATCATGGGCTTGAGCTAGGTACCGTAGTTAATGGAGAACCAAGAGTAACTAATATAAAGTGGCTCGGTGCAATCACTACATTAATATTATAATGATAAATAAGGTAGATATGTATATCCCGGATGCATGTATTATGTTAATGGCAATAGAAATGTAAGATACAAGTGGATGCTAAAATAGGAATGAATAATGAGAAATACCATGGAATATACAACTATGATGATTAGATTTTATGATATGTGAGGAAATGAGAAGAAACACTTTCTAAACCTTCTATCGACAATAAATATTTGGTGTATGATATTATATGTGATCTATATGCATATATCAATGTGATGTAAAAAAGTGTGTTTGATTATTGCATGATATGTTATAGTATGTATGCAGTTGTTGATATGAGCAGTTAATCATGGTTATTTTGGTGTTAATGATTCAACTACTTAGTACAAAAATTGTATACCTTATCTTATGAAATTTTTGTATCTTATTATTTCTTGTTACAAATATACATGTAATAACACAAAATTGTGACAATATATGATAGATTTGTAACAAGAATTGTAACTAGGAACAATGTTTAGCAATGCTACAATGGATTGAATGCAGGAACTTTGTATAGGTTGTATACAGGTTTTGTTATCGAGAATAAAGGGATATCATATATGATTATTTATTTTGAATAACTCATACCTACCCTATTGTATTTCCAAAAACCTTGTAACAACATTATATCAATCTTTCTAAGAAAAATGGAATTTGGATTAGATGTAAAGCCTTGATTAGACTAATGTAGTATCAAAGTTCCATAATTAACATACAAGGATTTCATATCATTTTCTTGGAAATGGAGGTAATAGACATTATATCATAATTTCAAAATAAACCCTTAAAATTAGCACATTTGGTTACAAAATAGATCTAAACAGGTTGTAACAAGTTTATACCAAATATCTAACAACTTATGACAGGCTTGATGAAAATAGAGGACAAGTTAATGATAGGTTAAACATAGGTTGTCACAAGTTGGTGGAAAGTTAAGGCATGTATTGTAACAAGATCATATGTAGGTTTTTTTATAAGGATACAGGTGGTATAATTAGGACACAAGTGGTATAATAGGTTTCCTATAGGTAACGAGAGGTTGGTAACATGTTGTAACATACTTTTCACGAGTAGGTGACAAGTTCAATACAAGTTGCGAAAGGTGGATTCTTCACACGTGTTGACATGTTATATAATAGGTTCTATAGCATTTTTGAAAATATTTTATCACTAGATGATAACAGGTTCAAACATGTCTTATATACTTATGGTGACAGTTCTTCTAACGGGTCCTATTAGGTATACAACATGGTTGTCAAAATTCTATACTAGGTGTTATGGAAAAATTAGTGGGAGGTTATGAAAAGTCATAATAGGTATGAATAAATGGATAGCATGTGTCACGATAGGTTGTAGCAACTTACATAACCAATTTGATACAGTTTTAAGAAGGTTGAATGTTATATAAACTCAAACATAGTAGCAAAAATGAAGGAAATAAAAAATGTAAGAATAATAGCTAAAGGTATATGTTTGTATGCAACAATTATATGCAAAAGCATGCTTATGATTGAGGTACTTGGAACTTGGCTATGGAAATTTGCATTACATGAAATTTTATTCTTCATAATTTGTTTTTATTATTATTACATGCACTTGGTTGTTGATTTCTCTTTCTAGAATAGATAAAATATCTATTTGTATAAATCTGTATATATACCTATATATGTGAGAATGAAGTACTATGGATATTAAAGCTATATGTTTCATGTCTTCCAGGTTTAATGATGATGGTGTGAAGATCGCACACTTGCCAGCATAGGTCAAGGACTTCCAAATCCTATTGATGTGAAAATGTCACCAAAAGCATGGAGGATTCCCGATGATGAATCCATGAATGAGGACATGCCCTGTAATTATATATGTAATGTATTATGTTGGTGATTCGAGTTAAGTTATGTGGCCTGTGTGCCCATATAGATTTTTGGGGCCAGCATGCCTGAGTAATATATGTTATTTTTGGTTAAAGGGCCAAAGGACCAAGATTGTAAATACAATGTAATTTGTGCATATTTTAATAATAATAAAATATACTAGTTGTGGATCCCACTCTGTAGTAAGAGTATGGTGGGATGTTCAACTCCATAGTAATAGGAAATGGGGTGTTGATGATGGGTGTCAGTGTTGAGGACACTTGGGGCCCACATGGATTAAGGGTGTGCCACATGGTATAGAGAAGTCATGAAGTGATGAAAAGTATGTATATTCCTAGTAAAGATATAGAGGCATTATTACTATTATCTAGATTATGATCATGATTTTTATGATGCCACTGATATGGTTTTGGACTCTGATTCTAAGCAACCAACTAGTGAGCCTTGAGCTTAGGTTCTAGACTAGCTAGGAGTTATTTTGGTTATGGCTTAGAGTGTGCCTAGAGCCCTAGAGACACATGATCTCCTAAAATATTAGAGGTGAGAATTTCTTAGATGGTTGTAAGGTGCCTTGATATGAAGGAATCATAGATGAACTAGCAAGTCCTAGATAAAGGTGTGCCACTTGGGCACAAGTTTATGGGAAGCAGAGCCTATAGTTGGAGCCATTATTGTTGGGTTGGAAACCTAGGTGTGGATGTATGGTTTCTTTTGGTTTTGTTTCTTATGGAGTTACAACCCCACTTTGGGGGTGACCTGTGGTTTAAATTTATGAACCATGTGGTCTATGGCGAGGTGGACCATGAAGAATCCATAGCTAGTCAAATATTTTACTTCTATAATTCTTCCTGAGTATATAATGTGCTAATTTATGCCTATGTTTTGTGTTGTTCCTGAAACCCTATATAGGGTTTGGTGCCATTAATACGTATTTTGTTTTTCTATGTTCCATGCTTTATATTTTTTTCCATTTTGTGGTAACCCTTGCTAGGGGGTTCTATTGGTGTGTAATTTATCTTGTTGTTCCTGAAGGGTGTAAAGTGATATATTTCATGTATATTCTTCTACATAATTATTTATTCTAATTATAAACCCTAATAAGGTTATTCATTGTATTTGTGTGTTTTATGCATTATGTTACAATTGGTTGGATTATGATTATATAATTCACTGTGCATCGTAAGTATATGATGTATTATACTGAGATTGTATTTATTAATACTATAGCTAATGGTAATGGTTGCATATTACTCTTAATTACTATATGAAAACCCTATTTCTATGTAAATATTAATGGTTGAAGCTCTGCATTGACTTCTCAGTAATTTATACATGTTTTAATGGAATTAATGATATGGTTAACACCTTAGTAGCAAAATTACATTAGGAAATTGGTACAAAATTAATAGGGTTTGCATAAGGATCCAAGGTTTAACAATTATAATCCACAATAATGTGCTTTCATAAGAATAACAGTAAATTAATTGATGAATTTTGGATGATGGATACAAAGTGGTGTAATAATTTGAGGAATTTGGGTTATGGTTATGTAGTGTTAATTGGTTGGTGGTTGGGGACATTAAATTTTACAATATAGGTACCTCATACTCCATCCTCCACTTAGATACATTAATATTGTTTAAGGAAATTGCATCCACATCCAGTGTTATGTCCATTTATCTCATCCACAATTGGAGATTTTAATGGACGTACAATAATTCATTAAAACATGAGAACATTAACCTTTAAGAGGGTCTTAAAATACTTAATGAGGATTGAGAGTCATAAACTACAATATATTTAACTACTCTATTAAAGTTATAAGTGCTTATATGTTGTATTTCTTCAAATGTATTTTTTTAAATACACTCCAATTTCACTCACATTATAAAGTGTTATAGGTTTGATTGAGTATTATAATGGAAAATTTTTGTAAATTTGGTGCCCTTGCACCATAGTTTTGCCACCAAACATCTACAAAAAATAAGAAATAAATAGAACTAAAATAAAAATCCTTACAATATAAAATAGAAAAATAAATAAAACATAATTGAACTTTCAAATAAAACATAAATGAATTTAAAACATATAGAGTTTTGAATTCTAATGACTAATGTGGCATTAAAGTGGTCCATTCATGAACAACATCATCAAATACAAATAGTTCAACACCATCATGATACTTCTCTATCATATATTTATTGTGTTATGAATCTCAACATCGAGTACCATGCTATGAAGATAACTATGGAGCCCTTCCCTCACCTCACCATCAAAACAAAAGTTGAATTTGTATGTAAATGCAAGTTTTAGGAAACTTTTGCTACATGAATGGGTATATGGAGCATCCTAGTCTACAAAATATAAATCAAATCCCATAACGTCATTTGTATATTAAACCACGGGGTACCCTTTACCACATAAAAAGCCCTAATATTTTCTTTATCCCTATCCATGGCCTAATACAAATAATTCATTAGAACTTTATCATTATCAACCAATATTAAAACATTTACTAATGGTTCCCTAACTAAGCACACTTCTACTCCTTCCCAGAAAAATTCATCGTACACCAATATAGTAATGTATCTTGTATCCTCTATCATGTTATATGTACAATCATGCCACTCATCACATATAAAAATTTTCTTCAACTTAAATTAACATTGAAGACTAATGAAATTGGTGGAATAATGTGTGATTGCAAGATGTCACAACTCCATGTTTCTAGCACATCTGAGGCTACTAATGAGAAAAAGGTTATATATGCACATGGGGATGCTTCTAGCCTGATCAATCACCTCCTTGATCAAGGAACGTTTCTTCATATTGTTAAACATAAAATCAATACAATGTGGCATGCATGGAGTCCAAAACAATGAATGATGCATATCCATAAGCTTCCTACTAGCAACCACATAATTATTTGCATTATCTATTATGACATGCACCACATTACACAAAACAATGTCCTAGAGGAACCCATCCATCGACTCACATATCAATGTTCGATATTTTAGATGTGTCTATGCATCTAGTGATTTGATAAACATGGTATCTCTAGGACAATATACCAAGAAATTTAGAAGGGTCCTACCCTTCCTATATGTCTAGTGATAAAAAATCATTATGCATCCAGAGGCCTCCTATGAATGCTTCAACTCCACCAATCTAGAGTTGATGTCTTCTATGCTTGAATTATTTTCACTTTCAACTCTTCATGTATATCACTTTTATACACTAGGCCAACAAAAAAAAATGGAAACACACATCAGCTTCCAAAATGTATTTCTTTTGGTGATGTTAAGAGGTACGTCACTCCAGAAAATACACCTCCCCATAACTAAATCTATTCATTCCTTCTCCTTTCCTTTTAATACTAACTTGGTGGAACATTTTTCTCCAACTTTGGCTTATGGAATAAAACAAATGAGGACCCTTTGGTAGGGGAAGTCATCGATCCCCTCTCAATATCGTTAGTGATAAATAGCCCTAAATATTTGGCTACACATTTGGCCTTGTTTTTAGATACCTCTTCTTTATTTCTATCATTTGCATGAATTTAACCATGCACAAGTGTCATTAATTTTGGGCCAAATTAAAGAAAAATCCAAAAATCATGCTGGGGGAGTTTATCTAAGTGGTATTTCAACTTGCTAATCCCTCCCATCATATTGTTCTCACACAATTTGAAACTCAGTCGTGGTTATTTTCTCCCATATTTAGGTTCCCCATACTGCCAAAATGGATCCAAAGCCTTTTAACATATTTGCAATGGAAATGGACAACTTCAAAATTCAAACCTAAGACACCATAAACAAAAGAAACTAGTATTAAACCCTCACTAGAGGAAAAAAAAGACAATCTAATATTTAAAAAATCATACATTTATTAAAATATATTGGATTATTAACAATGAAATATAACAATAAAAAGGTACATAAAAATTAAAACAAAACTCGTTTTAAAATACCTTACATTGTTTTATGGGCATGGAAATCATAAGGAAAATGACCAAAAAATTAAAGAGGCAAACAAGCATGCATAATTCTATGAGAAAAAAACATTAACATTCTGTGATTTCAATACATACATGCAAATGGAGGATTAAACATCGGTTCGCAAATAAAATTGAACCCTTCCTCCATTAAAAACGAAAAGAGGTTAAAAACATGTGGGTTCCTTATGGTGATGTTTCCTCTTCATGGTGTGATTTTGTTTGGGGAAGAATCTCGATTTTTTCATCACTGCATGATTTTTTAAAAATTGGAAAAAATCACTATTTATTAGTACCAATTTCTTTGTAAATTGAAGAAACAAAAACCACAAAATTTTGGGACATGAACGATTTTTCACCAATATTATCAAAATTGGTCTCAATATCCATAATTATTTTTTGGGATGGTAGAAGCTATTGTAATGCTCAATTTTATAGGCCTTAATTTATTTATTTTGATAAGGATGTGTCAAAAATTGATGTTAAACAATTTAGCATTGTGAGCATAACCATTATGGAAGGTTAACAACATCTATTTCATAGGAAGTTTAACAAAATAATAATGGAAAGCATGTGGAATTTATAATTTTTCATGCATTGAAAGTACAATATTAAAATGTTGTGAAGTTTAACAAAATAATAATGGAAAGCATGGGAAATTTATACTTGTTCATACATTGAAAGTTTGGTATAAAAATGTTGTGATTAAAAAATAAAATTGGAAATGTATCAAATATGATGATGAAAATTTTCCTTACTTATAGAATTTGACATTAAAATCTGCAAAATCTAAATAGACTTTATGCAAATTTTAGCGAGTTTCCCTTCTTCTTTTATTTGAGAAATTTTATGTTAATATGGTAACCCCTTTCCTAATATTGCTTGCATTTTTCATTTGACCATGAAATGAATGAGCACTTGTTGTTATGTTTGAGTAACTTGATGTTAATAGATACATGTATTCTTAGATTGTTTCACATCATTGTTCACATCATGGTTATAGGCACATGCTTATGAAACTTTTGGCAAATAAAATGATTTTTTACTCTTTAATTAAATATAAACGGTTTTAACTCTCAGATTCGTTGAAATTTTATTTATATGAAGTTGTAGGCCTTGTAGTCATTAGTTAATGTAATTATTTAACATAATTGATCTTATAAAATTATTTTATTTGAACCCTAAATTATATGTCAAATAAGTCAATAATTCTTTGGCTCAAAACCTATATTACATGGAAAAATTCTCTACAAGCATTGGAGTGAGGAACAATGATTTTAGGGCCTTATTGGGTGCATGAGAAGAAATTGACAAGAAGAGTTGCTTGAGGGACTATGTAGCAAAAAAAATATCTCACTCTTATATTATGTTGATCTAGTAGAAGGTGTGACTATAATCATAGGGGTTCTAAGAGCTAGTGAGGAGATTCCTTATGAAGTTCACACTTGAAAAGTTTTTTATTTTCCCATCATTTCTAAAAGTTTTTTAAATTCACCCTTGTGGTATTATGGTCCAGCTAGGGGTGGCCATGCATAAAAAGATTACATGCATCTATGCTTATAATAGGGTGTAAAATCAATTATCCTCAGTCAGTTTGTTGTACAATTAGAATTAGAGATGTCTTTCTAATTTTTCCTTGGATTTTCTATGTAGTCAACTCTGATTTATGAATTTATGCAAGCATTTGATGAAATTTATTACTAGCTCTTGATATTTCATGCAAATAATAAGTGTGTACATGTAAAATTGTACTTTCATTTGGAATATATTATTAGACAAAAGATTTATATTCCTAAGAAGTCATGTTACAACACTTAGAAAAATTAATTTGTTTTGGTTATGATATATGGTTTAAAAGCTACAATTGGGTAATGGATGTAATTAGATAGATAATAGTGTGACTATGTAGTAATTATGATTATGTATGCTATGTCATGGTCCTTTATTAGATAAGTTATAGGATAGATCCAAGTGTTGCTATGGTTCGAAATTTCCAAACAAAATTACTTATAGTGCAATTAATAAGTGAATGTCTCTCTGAAATCTATATTCGAGCAATGATTGTTGTAGATTGAGATTATATCCTAGAGAGTGATTGTGTGCTTAATAGCATGGATAATGTACCTTCCATGATGAATTTTATGTAAATCCTAAGTTTTACCTTGTGGTCCTTCCCTATCATTTCTATGTATATTTAAGACTATTGCCAACCAATTTTATTATTTAAATTGTTGTAGAAGTATAAAGTGTAGGATGTCAGCTTTACATGCCTAAGAATACTTAATATATGGAATCCAATCACTACATATACCACTTTACATGATTAAATGAGGTGATACATTTAGCCACTTGGATACTTTATCCATACATCTTCCCTAATAAAGGTTCCAAATACTCAAGAAGAAAAGTGATTGCATTATTGGAATAAACGCTAAAGGAGTGTTTAGATGTTGAAAGTTTTTAAACGTTGCCTTAATTGTTGAGTTATGAATAATTGGGTTTCCCTGAGTTAAAATGATTAAAGCTAAAGTAAGAATAGTTCTAAGGCTTGGAGCCTTTTAATGTCTTATGGAATCCAAGAGAAGACTTTGGTTCTAAGGAAAACTTGTAAAATTGAGCGTATTGCGTGAAATTTATTTTCATGTGATACAAGGAATATTATATGCAGATAATCTTCATTGGATATAGCATGTATCTTACAAAACATAATTATATGCAACATTAAAAAATACATGAAGGTTTCAGGAAACCTAAAACTTAATCTCAAAGCACTTGTTGTATCGCATGAAAACAAAAAGTTACTATGATGCAATATATCGCGCCACACATTTATGTGGTGTGATACACCACACCCTCAAACATTTTTAAGGATGAAATAGAAGGTTCCAAAATAAATGCAAGGACATAGGAAAGGATTTTTTTTTTTTTTTTTAAATGAAGAATTTTGATGGTGTGATGTATCACGCAATAAAGTTTTTGGGTGTGATACATCACAAGGTCGAGTACTTCCATTGATGCAATAGACTTCTCACAACCCGCAAGATTATCCTAGATGTGATGCATCACAAGTTGAAAAATTTTGAGTTTGTAACAAGGGGAAGAAAGAAAATGAAGGTAAGAAAGAAAGGAAGGGAAGAGAGAAAGGGAAAATGGAGGATACGAAGAAAACACAAGGAAAAAAAGAAAAAAAGAATGAAGTGAAAGGAAGGGAAGAAGATTTTGTGTGACACCATGCATCACACAAATAAAATATCTTCATGATACATCACAAGGGGACAACTTTGTGAATGGTGTAATAAGCACATCACAAGCAACATCTTCCAATATGTAGTGTGTCACGTGAATTAAAAGTTTGGTTCCGATAAGGAGGTTTTATGATATTGTGATACATGGCATGGTATAAATCTTCAAGGTGTGATATGAAGTTTGTTAGAGGTATGAAATTTCATTCCAACAAATTCTTTCCACGATGCAATATGCCAATGAATGAGACAAATTCCTTTGTAACCATCAAGCTATGGAGGTTTCCATATGAATGGTGACATGACACTCTCTAACGTTGGTGTATTCCTTGAATGGATGATGATTTTGAATGAGAGAGAAAACCCTTAAGAAACTTTAAAGGGCCATAAATTTGTGCTTAGATCTCAAACTTTAGCAAGAGTACAATCGCTAGAAATCTCTTGACAAGTTGAATGCCTCTATGAGCTTATAAGTCACCTTATAGTTTTTTTATGAAGGAAAATGTGAATACCTCATCTCCTTAGTCTACATAGAGACAATTCAATAATGCATTCAATATGAGACATCATAGACTATTTAATAATGCATTCAATATGAGACATCATAGACTATTTAATAATGCATTCAATATGAGACATCATAGACTATTAAATAATGCATTCAATAATTTGATCAATATGTGACCACATAGAGTGTTGAATAATTCGTTCAATAGAAAGCTTTTGAGATCCATTTAATAATGTATTCAATAACGTGTTTGTTGATCTAGGGTTTTGATTTGAGGCCAACAGTTTCATTCAATAATGCATTCAGTACTTTATTCAATATCATACCACAGAGCCACCCATATGTGTAATATGTTTAATTTCAACTCCATGTTGAACAAGGAAGGAATTACACATCTCCTAGATGCATGCCATTGACTAATGTTTTAAGTCCATGTTGAACAAGGAAGGAATTACGCATCTCCTAGAAGCACACCATTGACTAATGTTTTAACTATAATAACTTTTTACTTTCAATTGCTTTATATACATATTTTACTTAAGATGGACATTAATTTTTTATTTATATTCAACATTGAAAATTTTTTTGTTATTAATAATATTTTTAAAATACAACTTCTCAACTCCATGTTGAACACAAAAGAAAATACACATATCTTTCATATTAAACTATTTAAAGTGATCTCAATACATAAACTAGATAACTTTTTTTTTAATTACACATATCCAATCTATATTAAACAAAGAAACCATTACACTTTTTTTTCTCATTTTGACAACTTCATAATTTTATTTTTTTTAAACCATTGGTATCAAACCAATATTTCATTTTTATAAATTTTCTTACACGTCGGATGCATACTCCATTGAAACGCTGGAACTTCGCACATGATGATGCAATATGCAACTTGCATAACTCATTTTATGTTTCCGACAAGGATTCATTGACTCCGGCCAGCCAAAGTATTGAATATGTCATGCCCAAAGGCATCGGGACATGATTACACGATAGTTTTCACATGCTTCCTGTGCAAGGCGAGGAAATTACAATTTTCTTTTGAGCTATTCATCCACTTTTCCTATTCTCTCGGTTTGACTCTTAACACTCTCAGTCTGACCCTTTTAAGTCTTGAACGGATTCTTTAGAACCGCTAACATCGGAAGTTTTACTCGGCTCGGGGACGCCAATTATGTAGACTTCTAACGCTTTAGAACAGGTTGCATAGTAATTTTTGTTGCTAAAACGATTAAGATGGTGTAGACAGTGATTAAGATGGTGTAGTAATTCCAAAACTCAATGGCTTCTCGTATTTGATAGTTTTGACCATTACAGTGTTCGTTTTCATCATTACTTTTAGTTTAATGAAGATTGTTAACGGTTTGAAATATTTTTTTAACTGTATTTGAGGAGTAAGGGCAATTTATCTGTCAAATTCAATATCCAAATGTAGCACGCGATTCTGGATTTTGGTGTGAAAGAACATTAATGGCCAAAAGCTTGAGGATTGTCCTAAGTAAAGAGTTTGACCAGGGACGTGGAGTACATAGGAAAATTGGTATATATTTAATTAATTAATGTGTTGTGAGGTGTATTTTACTGAGAGTCCTCATGGAAATTGTATGGAAAAATCCTCTACAGGAATTGGATTGAGGGACAATTATTTTAGGGCCTTGTTGGGTGCATCAGAAGGAATTGATTAAAAAAAGAGCTCATGCTTTTATTATGTTGATCTAATAAAAGGGGCGCCTAAAATCATAGGAGTTCTAGGAGCTAGTGAGGAGATTCCTTATGAAATTCACCCTTGAAAAGTTTTTGATTTTCTCATCACTGCTAAACGTTTTTGAAATTCACTCTTGTGATATCATGGTCCAGCTAGGGGGTGGCCATGTATAAAATGACTATATGCATCTATGCCTATAATTGGGTGTAAATTCAATAATCCACAGTCATCTTGTACAATTCGAATTAGAGATGTCTTTCTACTTTTTCCTTGGGCTTTCTATGTAGTCAAGTGTGATTTATGAATTTATGCATGCATTTGATGAAATGTATTACTAGCTCTCCAGATTGCATGCAAATAATAAGTGCGTACATGTAAAATTGTACCTTCATTTGGAATGAATTCTTAGACAAATGATTTATATTCCTAAGAAGTCATGTTACAACACTTAGACAATTTAAATTGTTTTGGCTATGAGATATGGTTTAAAAGCTACAATTGGGTAATGGTTGTAATTAGATAAATAATAGTGTGATTATGGAGTACTTATGATTATGTATGTTATGTCATGGTCCTTTATTAGATAATTTATAGGATAGATCCAAGATTTGTTATGGTTAGTAATTTCCAAACAACATTACTTCTAGTGCAATTAATAAGTGAATGCCTCTCTGGAATATATATTTGAGCAATGATTGTTGTAGATTGAGATTATATCCTAGAGAGGGATTGTGTGCTTAATGGCATAGATAAAATACCTTCCATGAGGAATTTTATGTAAATCCTAAGCTTTACCTTGTGGTCCTTCCCTATCGTTTCTATGTATATTTCGGACTATTTCCAACCAATTAATTATTTAAATTATTGTAGAAGTATAAAGTGTAGGATGTCAGCTTTACATGCATAACAATCCTTAATATAGGGAATTCAATCACTACATATACCACTTTACATGATTAAATTAGGTGATACATTTACCCACTTGGATACTTTATCCATACATCTTCCCTAATAAAGGTTCCAAATACTCAAGAAGAAAAGTGCTTACATTATTGGAATAAACGCTAAAGGAGTGTTTAAATGTTGAAAGTTTTGAAAATGTTTCCGTAAGTGTTGAGTTATGAATAATTTGGTTTCCCTGAGTTAAAATGCTTAAAGATCAAGTAAGAATGGTTCTAAGGCTTGAGCCTTTTGATGGCTTATGGAAGCCAAGAGAAGACTTTGGTTATAAGGAAAACTTGGAAAATTCAGCGTATTGCATGAAATTTATTTTCATCTCATACAGGGAATATGATATGAAGATAATATTCATTGGATATAGCATGTATCTTACAAAACATAATTATATGCAACATGAAAAAATACATGAAGGTTTGGGGAAACCTAAAACTTAATCTCAAAGCACTTTTTGTATCGCATGAGAACAAAAAGTTATTGTGATGCAATGTATCGCACCACACATTTATGTGGTGTGATACACCATACCCTCAAACATTTTTAAGGATGCAATACAAGGTTGCAAAATAAATGCAAGGACATAGGAAAGGAGTTTTTTTTTTTTTTAATGAAGAATGTTGAGGGTGTGATGTATCACACAATAGAAGTTTTGGGTGTGATACATCACGAGTCTGAGTACTTCCGTTGATGAAATAAACTTGTCACAACCTGCAAGATTATCCTAGATGTGATGCATCACAAGTTGAAAACTTTTGAGGTCGTAATAAGGGGGAGAAAGAAAGTGAACATAAGAAAAAATAAGTGAAGAGAGAAAAGGAAAATGGAGGATACAAAGAAAACACAAGGAAACAAAGAAAAAAAGAATGAAGGGAAAGGAAGGGAAGAAGATTTTGGGTGACACCATGGATCACACAAATAAAATCTCTTCATGATACATCACAAGAGAACATCTTTGTGAATGGTGTAATAAGCACATCACAAGCAACATCTTCCAATATGTAGTGTGTCACATGAATTAAAAGTTTGGTTCTGATAAGGAAGTTTATGAAATTATGATACATGGCATGGTATAAATCTTCAAGGTGTGATATGAATTTTGTTGGAGGTATGAAATGTCACTCCAACAAAGTATTTCCATGATGCAATATGCCAATGAATGAGACAAATTCCTTTATAACCATGAAGCTATGGAGGTCTCCATATGAATGGCGACATACCACTCTCTAATGTTGGTGTATTCCTTGTATGGATGATGATTTGGAAAGAGAGAGAAAACCCTTAAGAAACTTTAAAGGGCCCTAAATTTGTGCTCAGATCTCAAACATTAACAAGAATACAATCACTAGAAAGTTCTTGACAAGTTGAATTCCTCTATGAGCTTATAAGTCACGTTACATTTATTTTTAAGAAGGAAAATGTGAATACCTCATCTTCTTATGCTACATAGAGAATATTCAATAATGAATTCAATATGAAACATCATAGACCATAGCATTCAATAATTTAATCAATATGTGACCACATAGACTCCTGAATAATCCGTTCAATAAAGCAATCAAGATCCATTTAATAATGCATTCAATAATGTGTTTGTTGATCTAGGGTTTTGATTTAAGGCCTAAAGATTCATTCAATAATGCATTCGGTACTCTATTCCATATCATACCATAGAGTAGCGCACATGTGTAATATGCCTAATTTCAACTCCTTGTTGAACAAGGAAGGAATTACACATCTACTAGAAGCACACTATTAAGTAATGTTTTAACGATAATAACTTTTTACTTTCAATTGCTTTATATACATATTTTACTTAAGATAGACATTCAATTTTTTTATTTATATTCAACATTGAAAACCTTTTTATTATTAATAATGTTTTTAAAATGCAACTTGTCAACTCCATGTTAAACAAAAAACCAAATACATATCTCTTTCATATTGGACCATTTAAAATGCTCCTCAATATATAAACTTCATATCAAATTATTTTATATAAAATAAATATTAAAATATTTTATTTATAGATAACATTTTTTTTAATTACATAAATAAATCTATTTAAAAAAAAAACAATTAACTTTTATTTTTATAATTTGAAACTTCATAATTTACTTATTAAAAAAAAAAAAACCATTGGTATCAAACCAATATTTCATTTTTATAAATTTTCTTACACGTCTATGTGTGACGCATACTCCATTGAAACAATTAAACTTTGCACATGATGATGCAATAGGCAACTTGCACAACTCATTTCATGTTTCCGACAAAGCTTCATTGACTACGGCCAGTCAAAGTATTGAATATATCATCCCGAAGGCATCGGGACATGATTACATGATAGGGTTCTTGTGCAAGGCGAGGAAAATTACAATTTTATTTTGTATTAGTCATCTACTTTTCCTATGCTCTCGGTTTGACTCTTAACACTCTCAGTTTGACCCTTTCAAGTCTTCAACGGATTCTTTAGAACCGATAGCATCGGAAGTTTTACTCGGCTCGGGGACGACAATTGTGTAGACTTCTAACGCTTTAGAACAAATTGCATAGAAATTTTCGTTCCTAAAACGATTAAGATCGTGTAGACTGTAGTAATTCCAAAATTCAATAGCTTGTCGCATTTGATAGTTCTGACCATTACAGTGTTAGTTTTCATCATTACTTTTACTTTAATGAAGATTGTTAACGGTTTGAAATATTTTTTTAACTGTATTTGAGGAGTAAGGGCAATTTATTTGTCAAATTCAATATCCAAATGTAGCACGCGATTCTGGATTTTGGTGTGAAAGAACATTAATGGCCAAGAGCTTGAGGAATGTCCCAAGTAAAGAGTTTGACCAAGGATGTGGAGTAAATTGGAATGTTGGTATATATTTAATTAAGTATTGTGTTGTCAGAAGTATTTTATAAATTAGTATGAGAGTGATGTGTGATTGCGTTTAAAGACCTATTTTATAACCCATAATGAAGGCGATGTGTGGTTTTATTCTTGTTCAATAGGGAGTTAATCAGTGTCTCTTTTAAAATAAAAATATATATTCTCTAAATATAAAAGCAATGTCCAATAAGACTTGTAGAAATATTTCTCACTCTGGCCATAAATAAAATATTTCCATATATGTATTAATAACATAGTTTTATTTGTGATTGCAAATTTCTGTAATCCATAATTATTCATGAAACTCTTCCTTCCGGAAGAGTTTTATGAATAACATATTTTTATGTAAAATTTAAAGAGAAATAAAGTGATTTTCCTAAAGAGTTTTATGAATACTATAGTTTTATGTAAAATTTAAAAAGAAATAAAATAATTAAAAGTAATAAAATAATTTCAAAATTAATTAATTATATATATATATATATATATATATATATATATATATATATATATATATATATATATATATATAAAACCCATGTTAAGTAAAATATCTCAATGTTAGTTATGTATATATTTTATATGACTGAAAAATAAATACTTATATATTATATAAACTAAATGTCAACTATGTATATGTTATATGTGGCTTAAAAACTATTGAAAAAATAAATATTTATATTTAAAACATTTTTAACTAATTTCACTAGTCTACAATTTTCACTGTATTTTTCCATCAAATTTGTCAAAATTGTAATAAATATTTGTTGGAATTGCAAGTTTAATTTGTGTAGTGTACACAATCAAAGTGTCCAAAGAAATTTTAAAGGCATTGAATCCATTTATCTATCCAAAAATGAAATTTGGGCATTGAATCTATTTATGTTTTCAAAATGCAAATATATATATATATATATATATATATATATATATATATATATATTCAAAACATTTTTCCACTGGGTTTGTATCACAAGAAATTTGATCCCTCTTGGAACTTCGTAAATCCTTGGTTTTAACTTCCATTGGGTTTGTATCACAAGAAATTTGATCCCTCTTGGAACTTGGTAAATCCTTGGTTTTAACCAAATTGAGAATATGAAGGTTTGAGAAAGAATCTGTGAAATACCTATAAAAAATTATCTTGGTGATAGGTAGATTGTTCTTTCATCTAACATTAAAGTTGACACCTCTCTCTCTCTCTCTCTCTCTCTCTCTCTCTCTCTCTCTCTCTCTCTCTCTCTCTCTATATATATATATATATATATATATATATATATATATATATATATATATATTCCTTTCCTCCTTTTTAAGTTTGTAATATCATATCCGTAATCCTTACTCCCTAACCCTAATCCTTAGTAAACCTAGAGGGAAAAAATTATGTTACTCAAATTTACTTAATTTAACATTTATCTATTTTTATTTGGGCATTTATTTTTTAAAATTGTATAGTTTATATAGGTCCACCGGGGCCTTGGAGAGACAGTGAACGGGTGTGTTGTTAAGGTACTCCTTGATGTGAAGTCACTGGTTCAATTCCCCTCTTAGATTGGGGTCCAACCCAACTTACAAAAAAAAAATTGTATAGTTTATAGAGGAATTTATTTTTATATTTACTTTCTTGATATTTTTTTCTTTCTTTTTGTGTAGGGTATATTTATAGTTTAAAAAAGGCTTTGTTACAATACCATTGGAAAATATCATGGCTTATCAATACCACATGCCCAGAATATCATCAAGCATTTCATATGACACTTGCCCATATAATTTTTTTCAAAATTGATGAAGTTGAATTAAAAGAGAAAAAATGTTATAACTGATTTGGAGATAAACCTCAACCTTTGATTTGTGTACTACTAATAATATTCTAGAATATTGTATGGATGTTAAATCCCTACCATACATCTAATAATTAATGATAATTAAATTTGAATTGTGGATGCCCTATTTCAAAATTTTCACACTTGTTGTCGTAAGAAGTGATACAAATAAAATTTAATTCAAAAAAAAGAAATATTCAATAATTATTTTCATTAGCATACTCATAAAAAGTATTGTAAATCAAATATTCAATGAGCTATCAATTTATATGTACTAATAATTAGATATCATGCAATATAAACATATCAAATAATATTGATAATCATGTACATAATATGAAAATGTGTAATTACATGAATAAAATCAAAATAAATGGTCAAATATATATTTCAAATATTCATGACAACAATCAATATACATATCCCGCATATGGCACTATTGGGAGGCTAGTTGGTGGTGCATTGCTAGGTGGACTATTTAGTGGATTTGTAGGTGGATCAATGGATCAATTTATGGATGGAGTAGTAGAAGCATGTTGTGTTGTAGATGGAATAGAAATAAAAGGATGAATAAGTGGAAGAATATGTAGAAGCCAAGGAGAGGGAGGAGGAGGAGGTGGGGGTGGAGGAGGAGCATCCTTAGATGTCTTATCATCTAAAAATATAGAATATAAAGGAGGGAAAAGACAGAATGTTATAGTTGATCACTCCTAAGTCCTCAACCCCTATAATTTCAATAGAGTATTAGAATTTTGATGAAATAACAATTTCATGTCTTGAGGAAGGACAAAAAAAATCCTTTCAAGCTTAGGATATTGTGAAATCACTCTAGGTTGAATTGGTTGGATTTTGTAGCCAATAATTAGAGTACATCATTGATAAGTGGTATGGTTGTGAAATAAAAGAGTTGGTTGAATATAATTCTTGCTAGGTTTTCATTCTCAAGCTATTTCATGAGCCTTAGACATCTCCACATCATGTTGGGGAGGAGGCCCCTCACCACTTTACATTACAATATCTACAAAGTAGTAGAAAACAATTTTACAAATTAATTAAAATCTTATAAAAAGTATCATATGTAATGATACAACAAAAAAATATGGAACTAGACTAATCAAACCATCATCATAATAATACACCTCTTATTTTATGGCCGAATTGGAATAGAGATGAGTTGTGGTCACCCTCACTAATCCATCCTTGTGTAATGACACTACCTAAGGAAAAGGATGTGATCATACTCACTACCTAACATACTGATAAAAATTAAACAAAATAGCTTCAAAGTAAAGGGGAAGAAATGTCACCCCTCCAACATAGAACAATATTTATCCAACGCAACACTAAACTATCGTATTTGAATAGCGAACCACTTGATCAATATAAATTGATGAAAAAGGTTATATGCACAATGCATAATAGGGTACCTGATGCATTGCGCCTCAATAATATGATTTTCTAGTATATTCATGATAAGCCATAAGTACCTAACCTCCTTAAGTAGGCTAAAATAATGAAAGTAGAGTTAGTTCCTAGGAACCTATAAGAGATTGTTTGCTCAACATTATTTGAACTAAAAAATATTTGGACATATTCCACTTGCTTATTTATTTCAACTTTAAGTAGTGTATTAGGGAAATGGTAAAATATCCCCCCCCCCCCCCCTCCCGCCCACCCTCTCCTAAATAGGCTAGTATGAAATAAATGTTCTTCTTTATGGGTTGGCACCATAGATCAAGGCCATCCATGAATGCATATTTTTCATCATATTGATGATGAATTATCTATCGTTATAGCTCAATTCTCCCGTCAAGTGATTTAGACTTCTAAGAATGAGAAGAACATCATCCCTCAAAAGGAAGTGACAAATAGATCCCTCTCCCTCTATTGGGCCTCCCAAACACACATGAAGTTATATGCATTAATATATTATTTTTCAGATATCCTTGATGCACATACAAAACTCATTTCAAAACATAGATAGAAAACATTCAAACTATTATAAAATAGCATTCAAAATATCTATTGTGAATATTGAATTTTTAGAATTGGCACAATAAAAAATGACAAAAAACAATAGTGCACATATTTTCTATAAGTGCATCATCTTCAATGCTCCCTTATTTTAGTAGTGCACAATCCATAGTGCTTTACATGGACACACCAACACTAGTGCACTTTATCAATCAAGGCATTAATGATCTGCAATTTCTAACTCATGTTAGAGCACCATAAGAGTGGGGCACTTGCCTTTTAAACTGGTGCATTAACAGAGTATAATATCACATACATTATGTATGAATCATATCTAAAATCACCAATAAGCTGAAAAAGAATAAGGAATATTAGGAAAAATAAAATTTGGTTGAACTAAATTTAAATATCACACTAGTGTTATGAGACATAGGTGAATGCATTCATTATTTTCAATGCACATTGAATAATTACGAGCGATGAAAAATTATTATATTGTTCATGTTAACGTTGCATATTATAGGAACATAGAAAATATGAGAAGTCTAAATATTATATGATTTGGACATTTTTCTAGCAATCATCACTGAGATTTGGCTCTATAATTTTTTCAAAAAATCAATTTATATTATAAAAATTCATTTTTGAATGCATAAATAGATTCAACACCCTAAAAACCATAACTGTAGCCACAGTTTTAACAATTGATAGTTAAAATTCCAATATATATTTTTCTTCTTCTTTTTTAATTAGATTTTGGGGAAAATTTTGTCAAAACAATATGGCCGGAAAATCTCCAAATCATAGCATGTTTAGGGTATTTATAGAAAATAACAATTTAATGCACCATAGTGAAAACATAGTGCCATTTATGGTGCATTACATCATCACACATGCATTCCCATGATAGGGCGTATTTGACTTATGTTTTAAGGTGTTGATGCAATAAATTACAACACTTAACAATGATGTTATTGTTTCATGTTATTGCACCATATATCATAAGCAGATACAAAATTCCATGTTAGTGTTCCAATGTGAGAGGGTACCAATGACATTATGTGTTGAGTCACTACCGAAGACATTACAAACATGACTTGCATTACAATGTGAATATGTGGATATATCACCTCAATAACATCTATCAATGCATTGACATGTGCAATAAATATATGTGCTAACCATTTTCAAATAATTGGTGCATTTATAGTGGTAAGGAGAACCTCAAACAATGTGAAATTATAATAGCTTACACTAGCAATATTTATTCAAAAAAATGCAAAAAAGTGTATTTGGAAATTCAATAGAAAAATTAAAATAATAAAAATGAAAAATATGATGCTGAAAATAAATTATGAGGTTTTATCTTCACCTTTGTCATAATTACCATCATCATTTTCATCCTCATCCTCTTCCTCTTCATCATCATAATCACCATCCTTAGCGTCACCCTCAACATTGTCATCATTGATATCAATGTCATATTTCCCATCATCATCATCATCATCATCATCATCATCATCATCATCATCATCATCATCATCTTCATCTTCATCATCCTCACCATTATTTTCATCATCATCATAGTCACGATTCTAGTACAGGAGAATTAATAATATTATTTCCCATGTATTATTCACCCATCTATGTAGCATTATGGAAACCTCATGTAATAACTTTATTATTCGGAGCTTACAGATAGTTCCATTTTTATCAAATTAACAAAGAATATTCAAGTTATAAATGTTTGCACCCTCAATTTATGAACCAATCCAAAAAATAATATATTATTTATGGGTGGTATATTTATTCAATTGTTTAATCCATTTCTTTTAGCAAATCATGTATTAAAAAGTTGATACAATTATGTACAAATAATATCAGGAGATTGGTTTGAGGTCGAAATAAATGCTTATGATTTAACATTCTATAAGTAGTTTTAGAATAGTATCTATCTACATTGTTTCTATTTTCCAAGGACACAAATAAGGTGATCAAATTTTCTGTTTTAAGGTACAAGAGCCTTCATCCTACATTTACCATATATGGACAGGTTGATCCCAATATGTTAAAACTTCCCTTTGATGTGGTACTAATATCCAAGTCCACCAAATTCATTATAATTACAAGATCTTGGGGTTATTTATGATTGTATTATATTTGATCCATCCTTTATTGTGGTCATATCCAAATCATCATCCATGTCATCATTGTCATCGGCATAATCATTGTTGTTGTTGTCATCTTTATCATCAATCATCAGCATCATGCCCATCATTGGTTTTGTTGTTGTCACCATCACATTTTCGCATTCATCTTCATCATTATCATTGACACTGTTATTGTTTCATCAACGTTTGTAGAACCCTTTTTAAACCTCATGTCGTGTAACTATAATTAAGATTGATAATGTTGGGATATCCAACATGGATATTTTTTCATATATCAATTGATGCAAATATTCATATGTATTTAATATATTGATAAACATGAAGAAGAGAGTAATGAACCTAAATCTCAATGCTTGTGGGGGGAGCTATAATGGTGATTTGAGAAGTTTCCTATCATACTTGAATTTAATTTCCAAATTCCTAATTCGCTAGTTGGAATACATAACCACTAATAGTTATTAGTAATGGGAGTGGTACCAAACTACTCTAGAGGTATGTGTTATGTTCCCATTTTCAAGAATTAAAATTTACCACATAGCCCAAGGAAGGGTCTCCTACCCTCAATCTATGAAAAATTCACCTGGCTTGAGTAAATGGATGGTAGACAATGCATTTTAGTTGTGAACAAAAATATTAGAGAGAAGAGTGTGAGTAGTGGGGGGAGGACAACAGTGAATAGATTTTGCGGTGGATGTGACTTGTAGAGTGGTGTGCATGTGAACTAAGTAACCCATGGAATTAATTAGAGCCACGCATGGATTCTAAGACTGTGGCTTTGAGTAGAATGTGAGAGAAAAATCCTTTTGAGATGTAATAGCCCGTGTGGAGTTGTATATTACCTGATTGGTGAGATAATTCAATATTGATTCATTTATCTTGAGCTAACTTGGCCTTATGAATTACTAACAAAACATGTTGAAGTTAATCATAAAAAACATCATGTTGAATTTGTTAGTACTGGTTTTGATTCCTTTCAAAGCTGCCTTTTCCGTCATATTTTTTTGGCCCCTAGATCCTTATGATTCAATTCTTTCGAAACCCCTTTTAACTATTAAAATTCAAGTTTTCTAGTTAAAAAAATAAGCTCCGCCCACCCACTAACATGCTTTGATACATGTCATATATTACATATATGATATCGTATATGTCACTTTCCACACTCAAACATATGGAAACCCTTACCTTTCATCAGAATCGGCGTTTCACAGATCCAAAATTCATACATATCACAATTGTCGTCTCCTACAAAACCCTCTGAAATGCAATTTGTAGGATTAGTGGGACCCATTGCCCTTTTATACACCTTAAATGCTTTGAAATCATTTATATTATGGTTTAAGCAGACTTTATCATATTACCATTACTTAACTAAATTTTCACTTATCTTCTATTAAAAGGCGGTAATGGGGTCCATCACCTTTTCGCATCAGAATTTCGCAACATTACTTACCTTTTCCATTCACCTCTGCCTTTCCTTTTCCCCGATTATGATATAGTGGGACCCTTTCCGCCAAGTCACCCTTTCCCCACCGCCCATCGCACATCGCAATCGGAAATATTTATGTTTATTTTTAATTTGTCGCAAGTTAATTTTTGTATGTTACAATGTGATATCAAAGGGACCCACCTTTCCTTGCCACGTTATTTTCTTCTGTCACACTTCGCGAGTTTTAGCCTTTAACTCACGTTCCTCATAACATAAACCTCAAAACTTGCGATGTGCGATATTGACATGGATGAGATGAAGTTCAAAAATAAATCCTGAAGGATTTCAAGTCCGGGTGTATGAGTTTTTTACATTTTTTTATGAAGAAATGGATAAACACAGCAGAAGGACTCGGGTAGGATAAGACCTCGACAAAGAGAAAAGGGCATAATAATGCTGAATGTCACAGTAATAAGGAGATAGACACCACGGTTCAAGTCAGGAAAAGGGTGTTCATACAGAACTGTGATGATATAACAGCAAGAACGGAAAAGAGAAGTAAACACAGTCATCACAACAATCAGATATGTTGAATCAGCCAATGCATCACCAGATATAATTATCCAGTAGTGGTTTTCTGAAGACAGTTAGGGCAGGTGGCAGAAAGAATATTATGTGGTAGTCAAAAAATTTCATGCTTCAAATTTTTAAGCCTCGAATCATTCAGAAGTTCTAAATTTATGCAAGAGTTTGATTTATTTACTATTTTTAGTTTCTTTTATTCAATTTCATTGCTAAAATTTAGTATCAGTTTGTTTTGTGCAACTCTATTTAAGAGTTGAGTTTTATGTAATAAAAGAGGAGATGGTTGGTGGCACAAGGCCAAGTGCCTTGTTGTTGATTCTAATGATATTCCTGAATAGTGTATTGTTGAACACATAATATATTACAGTTACACTCCTAAGGATTCACAGAATCATATGGTGTGTGTATCTTTTTCCCTTCTTTTTTTACATACTTTATCTGTATTTCGAGATTTATCATGAAAATTCTATCTTATGTTTTTATAACTCTTGTGAACCTCCAAGTCATATGGATCTATTTTTGTAATTCTTGTTCCAAGATTTCCTGATTCAATATGAATTTAAGATTGTTCATAAGCATTCCTTGAGCTGGAATTAAACCCTGTTTCATGTTTTTGTAAGTCTTTTTATCTAGCATCCATGCTAATCTTTTTTTGTCAGTCTTGATTCACCAAGTGTTCCTGATTCAAGAATTCATGTTAGTTAGAAGCATTCCTTGAAATATGATTCTTTAAATGTAAAGTGAGACTCTTGTAAGTCTTTTAAAATAATTTGTTCAATATACATTTTAGATCTGGAATTTGTGTCATTTTTTCCTCCCAGTAGTGGATTTCTGTCCTACAGAAACATTGTCTTTCTCCCATTCTTCTAATCATTGAATTACAAATTTTGCTACAACATCATATATACGAGTGCCCTCATATGTGTTAGAGATTTTTTATCTGTTCAACGTTCCTTTTAAAGTGCTTGAGATCCAACCACTTTCCAAAAAACCCAATCAAATCATAAGAAATATCCCTCGAGCTTAAGATTTTTCTGGTCAGGTGCTTGAAGCAATCCAAGTGTTGATTCCAGCGCTAACATCTTTTGGTGCGTCTGTTGGGAGACAAAGGCCTTTAAATCAAGTATTCTCCTGAGTCTCTTGTTTTAATTTCTGTAATATCAATTCTTGAAGGTGAAAAAGAATTGATAACTTGAAGAGGAATTCAGTTTTTCACCTAGCGACTCCATTGTTCCGGATCCAGTGATGACTTCACGGGGATGCAGAGATCAGATTTTCAGTGGAAGTTTTGGATAAATAGCTACAGCCTTCATAATTCTGAAAGGGACATCATTTCAGAGGTATCATTTAATGTTTTTCCTCATGCAGTAGCTGATGATTTGGAGTCTTCTTATAGTGCAGAGATGCAATGCTTCATAAGTATCTCGTGTTGTGATTATTTCCATCATGAGCTGCACTATATTATGATATGGATTCTTTCAGTTTTACTCTTAAGATTCGGAATCCATATGAGGTTTTTCATCTATTTGAATAGTTGTACAAAAAATTCCATATTGCATGAAGATTTCCATTCAAATCAGATTAGAAGTAGAAAAATGAATAAGATCATTGTTTTGAGAATTTTTTATTAGAGTTCAGTTTTTAGTTTGAATCTAGTTTTAGCTTGGAGAAATAAGTTGCGGAATTGAAATGATGCTTTGACTCCATTACCCAATGTCTAGGCATGCTGGTCTTTTTCAGTCAATGAGCAAAATTGCAGGTTGAAGAAATAAGAGATGGATAAGGCACTGGAACTACGGTTCTTGATATCCTGTAGGGGGCATATCATCCCCAATTAGAGCCACTATTAGTATTGGTTTTGATTCCTTTCAAAGCTTCCCTCTCCGTCATATTTTTTGGCCCCTAGATCCTTATGATTCAATTCTTTCAAAACTCCTTTTTAACTATTAAAATTCAATTTTTATAGTTAAAAGAAAGAAGCTTCACCCACCCACTAACAACCTTTGATACATATCATATATTACATATATGATATCATATATGTCACTTTCCACACTCAAACATATGGGAACCCTTACCTTTCATCACAATCAGCGTTTCGCAGATCCAAACTTCATACATATCACAATTGTCGTATCCTACAAAACCCTCCAAAATGGGATTTGCGGGATTAGTGGGACCCATATTTCCCTTTTATATGCCTCAAATGCTTTGAAATCCTTTATATTATGGTTCGAGTGGCCTTTATCATATTACCATTACTTAACTAAATTTTCACTTGTTCGCTTTTAAAATCCTGTAATGGGGTCCATCACCTTTTTGCATCGCAAGTTCGCAACATTACTTACATTTTCCATTCACCTCTGCCTTTCCTTTTCCCCGATTATGATATAGTGGGACCCTTTCGGCCACATCGCCCTTTCCCCACCTCCCATCGCACATCACAATCGGGAATTTTTATGTTTATTGTTAAGTTGTCGCAATTTAAGATTTGTATGTTGCGATGTGATATTGAAGGGACCCACCTTTCCTTGCCACATCATTTCCGCCCGTCGCACTTCGCACTTCGCAAGTTTTAGCCTTTAACTCTCATTCCTCATAACATAAACCTCAAAAATTGTGACGTGTGATATTGACGTGGATGCAATGACGTTGAAAGCTAAATACTAAAGGATTTCAAGTCCAGGTGTATGAGGTTTTTATGTCATTTTATGAAGAAAGGGCTAAACACGGAAGAGGGAGTCAGGTAGGATAAGACCCGACAAAGAGCAAAGGGAATAGTAATGTTGAACATCGCGGTAATAAGGAGATAGACAGCACGGGTCAAGTTGGGAAAAGGGATTTTATACAAAACTAT
Source organism: Pinus albicaulis (assembly GCA_034641835.2). NCBI lineage: Eukaryota > Viridiplantae > Streptophyta > Pinopsida > Pinales > Pinaceae > Pinus > Pinus albicaulis. Next base: position 262,853,380 of record CM076580.1, on the reverse strand, counting down.
GATGATATAACAACAAGAATGGAAAAGAGAAATAAACACGGCCAACACAGCAATCAGATTTGCTGAATCAGCCAGCACAGCACCAGATTTAATTATCTAGCAGCAGTTTTCTGAAGATGGTTATGGCAGGTGGTAGAAAGAAACTTATGTGGCAGTCAAATAGTTTCATGCTTCAGATTTCTAAGCCTTGGATCATTCAACAGTTCTAAATTTATGCAACATTTTATTTTTTTACTATTTTTAGTTTGATTTATTTAATTCCGTTCCTAAAATTTAGTAGCAGTTTGTTTTGTGCAACTCTATTTAAGAGTTGAGTTTTATGTAATAAAAGAGGAGATGGTTGGTGGCACAGGTCCAAGTGCCATGTTGTTGATTCTCATGACATTCCTTAACAGTGTATTGTTGAACACACAATATATTCCAGTTACACTCTTGAGTATTCACAAAATCATATGGTGTGTGTATTGTTTTCCCTTCTATTATTACATACTTTATCTGTCTGTCCATATTTATCATGAAAATTCTATCTTATGTTTTTATAAGTCTTGTGAACCTCCAAGTCATATGGATATGTTTTTGTAAGTCTTGTTCCAAGCTTTCCTGATTCAGTATGAATTGAAGATTGTTCATAAGCATTCCTTGAGGTGGAATTAAATCTTGTTTCATGCTTTTGTAAGTCTTTTGATCTAGCATGCATGTTAATCTATTTTTGTTAGCCTTGATTCACCAAGCATTCCCGATTCATGAAGTCATGTTAGTTAGAAGCATTCCTTGAAATAGGATTATTTAAATGTAAAGTGAGACTCTTGTAAGTCTTTTAAAATAATTCTTTCACTATACTTTTCATATCTAGAATTTGTGTCATTTTTTCCTCCTAGCAGTGGATTTATGTCCTACAAACCCATTGTCTTTCTCCCATTCTTCTAATCATTGAACTACAAATTTTTCTACCACATCATATATATGATTTCCCTCATATGTGTCAGAGATTTTTTATCTTTTCAACATTCCTTTCAGAGTGCTTGAGATCCAACCACTTTCCAAAAAACCCAATCAAATCATAGGAAATATCCCTCGAGATTAAGACATGTCTGGTTAGGAACTTGATGCAATCCAAATGTTGATTCCAGTGCTAACAGAAGCTATGCACATAAATAATTTTACTAAATTTGTCCACAAAAAGTATCTTGTTAAAGTTGTTGACAAAAATCATTAAGAAAAGGAAGCATTAAGAGAACACTATCTGAGTGAAGGGATTCCTTTATGCTATGTAGGGCTACTGTGGTCACACTTTGAAAGATAGCATGCCTTGACTCAATGGTTGAAAGGAAACACATTGAATCCTTGTGTATGAAGGATAACATCCTTTATGTTCGCTACCCTATTAAAGTCCATGTTAGAATTTATGTGTGGCTTCCTATGAAGCCATTGGATATGGCTATGGGGTGGCTAACTACAATAAATACTACAATGTGGATTAGCCTATGGTCTGGTGTAGAGTGGCTCTCCCTTCTTCAATTTCAAAAAAACTTAAGTAAAACATATAAGTGCATATATTTTATCTCGAATGAAATTGATTTTAATTTATTCATGAATATTTCTAAGTGTGTTTGCAATAGTGAGTTGAACTTCATTGTGAATAGTGTTTATTTAATACTTGTAAATAATTTACTAAGGAATATTGTAAGAAGAGGAAATCTTATAAGTATGTTTTTTGTGGTCAACATGAATTATATGATATGGAAAAAAGTAATCGAATCCATAAGCTGATATAAACTCTAATGATATTTACATATTTTATTAGCATATCTGACCATTGATGGGATAACTGTGGGATTCAATAGCTAGAGTTGTATCCCTTATTTGTGTCAAGAAGAGTTGAAAGTTATTCCTTGATAAGGGGATTTTTTTCCTCTAGAGGTAAGCTAGAATATTGGCCCCTCTATCAATTTGAGTTTGGACTTTGAAGTTGAAGTTCAAAACCCAAAGGGGTGAGAACAATCTTATCCCAATTTCACCAAGTTATGGAGTTGCCCTTTGGCCATATTTTATTCGTTCTTATGGGGATGAATTTTTAATAATAGAGTTTGAAAGCATCTAAAGGTTGAAGATGACTTATGTTTCTTATAATTTCTCTTGTTGGGTTAACGCCTCGTTGTATTCTATTTTAGTACTTTTGAAATAAGCATATAATCTTAGCAAGAAGTTTTCAAATTTAGGGATTGATATCCTTGGTTTTTGTGTTCATTTGGAATTTTGGATATTAGAGTATTTTAGCCCCATCTCTTAGTTATATTGGCCAGTATGAGGCCATGAATATATGCTATCCATAAGAGGGCTTAGTTAAAAATATATATATACATACCAGGTGAGTATCATGAGTGGAGTTCCTTTATTCCTGATGTGCCAATGTGTTGTTTATTCAAGGCTTCACATTTCCCAGTCAAAGAAACATTAATCAATGGAGAAGGTTATGTCGATTATCATCCATTAATCAGACTAGCATAACCCTTATGTATTACATTCTTGTATTCCCAACGGCTTAATGATTTTTCCACTTAGACCAGACAAGGGAGAAGGATCAAATAATGTTAAGAGAATTAGGTAGTCTTAGCATATAGATGTAGTAATGAATACTGAAATATGGAATCTATCGAGATCAAGATATGAAAACATATAAAAGATTTCGAAAATGGATTCTAACAAAAACAAGGATGTGTAATGTCGAATGCTAGTGTAGCAAGCCATGTAGATGCTATGTGTAGTCCATATGAGCATTATTGGACCCTATGGGTCGGAAGGAATTGATGCAACATGATGACATGTTATGATGATGTGGGACATAGGCCAGATTTAGATGACATGGAATGATGATTTTTCATTGACATAACATGTCATTGTGGCATGGTGACATGGAAATTTGGTACAAAAGAGTTGATGTTATGACCAATTGTCATGTACCATGGCAAGGGAAGTGGAATCCGAAAAACTAGAAATCCAAAGATATGTGAAAATAGGAATTTTTTGGTTTTCCAAATTTGAATGGATTACGATCTTTGTTATTTGATATGTGTTTTCTCATCACTCAATGTTTTTCAACTATATCAAGAAAAGGTGCAAGATCATTCTGAGGTTTCCCAATGGTATATTGGCCTATTGGATGGATTGACAAACATGTGAATTGATGGGTATCTAGCTGTCAATGAATGATTGGAATGACTATCTAGGATTAATAGAGATATATAATTTTATGGATCTAAACAAATATTATAATGGATATTAATGGAAAACTTAGATCAGCATGTGCTCCATAGGCTGACATGTCCCTTAAGGACAGGATGCTCTGTGATGTTGACACATAAAAATATATTTTCATGTTATTACCATGGGGAAATGTAGGATCTTGATGTGGCACTTGGAAATGGAATATCTTTAGAAGGCCACAATAATACATCCAAAGCTTATACTTTAATGAAACTTCTATCATTGGAAATTTGTTGATGAGAAATGTATGGTGGTGGTCTTAAAAGGAATTTCAACGTGAGTGAAAGAATGTGAAAATTTATAACCTTTCCTCCTTAAAATTATTTTGTGCGTTGGGTATGTTGTAAAGTGGCTTCATAACCAAGTTCAAGCACTATGCTTGGAGGGCCATAGATATGCCGTAAAAATGAGTTTGGAGCAAGATAAATAGCTTGTTGGTATGGTTGGAAATAGTAGGATAACCTAGAATTGACCTTGGATTATGTTGTTGGAGAAACTATCTAAATGAAAGAATGTTCTCTGAGAGGACACAGTCATGTTTGGAAAATCCATTCCTCAAGGAAGGTTGTTTTGTTGATTTTTTGGTATCTTTAGATGTGCTCTAGATCCAAAATTTTATGGAGGGGCTAGAACACATGAGATCTCCAAGACCCAGAAATTATTTCGATAAATTCTTCCCAGCGTGAAATTTATTCAAATGGTTAGTTATTTTTAATGGAGCTTAAGTTAAAACTTAGGGAATTAAAATAATTAAAGTGAATTAATTTAAACATGTGGGTGAGAAGCTTCTAAGTGACAAGGATCAAGTCTAATTTAATGTTACTCGTCGATTAGAGATTATATCATGACCATTGATTCATCAACAGGAAAAGTATTAAGGAATTCTTGAGGGTCAGTTGGAGAACACACATAGAGTCTAAATCTAGAGATCAAATTCTTATGACGAAGTAGTGTTGGGATGAGGATTAGATTTGAGTGACTCAGTGCAAAAATGAGGGCCAGAAGTAGTTGTTGGTCGAAGGACCAAGAGTACATTACAGAGAGGAAGTAGAGACAATAAAGGGACCAATGCAACCACCAGGAGAGGTGACAACATACCCCGCAGAGGGTGACACAATCCTGGGCAGGGCTTACTGTGTCGCAGTGCTGGCTTCCAAGGTGTCGATCGCCTGCTGTCATTGATGTCAACCCAAGCAACACTGTGTCCTAACCCTATTTTTTTATTGGGAACTTTGACTCATCAAATGGATATATTATAGGTCAATAATTCTTTCGATGGTTTCTACTCTGTTGAGATGTTTTCGCTTTGAGCATGGCATGCCATGTAATTATTCACGATTTGAGAGATATTTATGTTTCAGTTTGTACCCTGGGGCTAGTGGGCTAAACCCATGGGCTAGCATGGGTCATTGAAAAGTCATAATTAATATTTTTTAAGCTCCTAAGATCCCTCCCACATTCACTTGTTGAAGCCCCTCCAACTTGGGTTAATTATATAATTAAGATTTTATTTCTCCTTTATGTATGGGATCTGCCATCTCGAAATAGGTAGTTCATGGAATTTTCATCAACGTTTTTCTACGAAGGTCGTGTTGACTTTTATGAGGTGAATCCAAAATCCTCGAGGAAGCCAGAGGGGCACTTTTCGCATCAAGTTGAGCAAAAAATTTTGTAGATATGATCTCGTGGAAGCAAGGTTTTTTGCAGATCCCGAAATTCATCTCAAAGAAGTGACCTTGGTAAATTCATCATAACTCTCTCTCGAGCATCTGGATTGAAATCCATAAAATTGATAGATAGTACAACAGATTGTATTTTCACCATCAATTTCAAATACAAATGAAGAAACAAAGGACACGGCATGCCGTACAAGTGCGCTCTACTTTAAACAAATTCATAATTAGCATTGTAAGAGATTGCATAACTCTTTCTTCAAGAATCCAAATTGGGTCAAACCCGTCGCATTGGAAAGATGACTCATAGAATTACCAGTACAGATCGTAAAAATCGCATATTGAGATCCGAAATGACAGAGATACACCAGATCTTTAATATCGAGTTCTAGAAGGAAAGAAAATGTTAGATCATGTGTTGTCAAGGGTTGGTAGCGACCGTAATTTCTACTTAAAATCAAAGAAAGGTGCAGTTGGAGGTAGCATGACAAGAGTTAAAGAACCAAGGCATAACAGCTGCTAGAAATTCATCATATGAAGATCATGGGTGATTGCACACACAATCATTGTAAAGGTATCATTGTACTTAGTCATTGTAAATACATTATTGTACAAATTGTACTAGTGTCTATCCCATACAGTTGAAGAGCCGCGTGTTGGGAGGTCTAGGATCATCAATAGGTGGTTATGTCAAGTTGGGGTTATGGTCTAGTATATCTTCTTCTTCTGCATCATTCTATATCATTGTAAATTACTGACCATTTTCCCCGTACGTGAGTCCATTCTTCTTTTATTCTTTTTCAGGGTGGTGGTGTGTTAGGGTGAGTTGTGCTCATTGGGTGTTGGGGCATCCATTCAATTACTACTAAAGAATCTTGGGCGTTGAGCACTTATCCAAATTGGGAGCTAGAGAAGAATTCTTTTCTAGATTCCTCAGGAAGTTGGAGCTTTATTTTCATTTGAGTTGAATATTAAAGAATTAATAGAAAAGCATTAGGTATTTTGTCCCGTGAGTGGGTTTCCACCTTAAAATTGTGTGCATTTGTGTTCCTCTTGTATACGCTATCATTGTACAAACACCGATAATAATTTAAGATTAACCAATGCTCTAATTTAAAAGGAATACCGGTTTCGCAGCTTGGTTCCTTCAATAGCGCTAATGTACCGGAAGGATGTCATGGAGCATACCAAGAATGGTACTTATTCAATGAAAATAATTATGCACTTTGGAAAGGAAGAATGGAGGTATATCTCTGCACAAGGTTACGGTTGACATGGAACAAAGCATGATTTACATCAATCGCGGATGAACAAGGTAAGAAGAATTTGTACGATATAAAAGAAAAGAATATTATTATCAGTGGACTGATAGAATCTTCTTATCATAAGGTGTTGGGTTGTAAAACCACCAAAATGTATGGGACAAGCTTGAGAATATATACATGCATCCGAATCAAATGTCAGAAGAAGAAAAGCTTCAAATCTATAGAGCAAAATTTGAGCAACTCGTAATGAAAGAAGATTGCAACATTGTTGCATACTTTCAATATGTTGATGAAATAACCAATACTTCCAAGGATTGGGAGAGCCGCTGACGAGAAGACTATTATATGGAAGATTTTTAGAACGTTACCAGGATTCAACCCAAAGGTATCTACCTTAGAATACGTTGAAAATCCTACACAAACTCAAAGAAAAGATGAATTACATGGAGTTCTCATAGCATATGAAATGAGACTTGATGAAGAAGAGGGTACTTCGCATCTAAATCAGATCATAGACGATGAAAACCAATAAGGATAAACAACCTCACTGGAAAAGACATGCGCCCGCAAGTGTGAAGAAAAGGAGATGAGGAGCAGGATCTTTCTCGATGAAGAATATGATTACTTCACGAGAAAACTACAAATTGGTAAGGACAATTCAGCTAAACTCATTGATATGTTTCAATTAATGAGGTTGGGCATTTTGTAGCAAACAAACAAAAAGTAATGGTAACTCAAAAAGAAAGAAAGGCTATAATAAATTCAACAAGCAAGTGCAAAAGGAACTTTCTCTAAAGAAGATAGCCCATCATCCGATGAAGACAATGATAGTGAAGAAGAAGCCAATAAGAGAGTATTGTTTATGGCCAAGCACAATAAACCTACACAATAAGCAAGAGTACGTCAAACAAGGAAGAAGAAGGATGGACCATAGACGAATTTTATGAGGAAGCAATCAAGCTTATAAAAGATCTCACATGAGAATAACTGCTCCAAAACCTTGAAGAACAAGTTCAAGGTCTCAAAATTGAAGCTGAAGAACACAAATGAATTGAAGAGTCACTTCAAAAGAAGTTGGAAGAAAGCAACTGAAAGGGAAGAATTAGGCCGAAGTAGTCTCACATCAAAAGGAGAAGTGAAGAAAGGAAACTATCCAAAACTACATCAGCCTCAGTGCATTGGAAGAACTTCATCAACAACGAATGATCTTACAACGACAAAACTAGCATCGGTTACAACAAGAAGAAGTAGACCTTCTACAACAAAATACAATGAACCTATGAGATCCGACATGCATGTAGACTTCATTGGACAAGATTCGCAAGAACAACCTTGGAAGACAATTCCTCGACGAAAATTTCCATCCGTGTACCGACATATTTTTATGGCTACTATTATTCATGTGGAAAAATTTGGTCATAAAGTTGTAGAATGTCACACATACCCTAGGAAAGAATAAGGGCCTGTGAAATCACAACCCTCCTGTGGCTCAACAAATATCAATAGATTTTAACATTTAAGAAATAATATTGAATGTTACAAATGTCGAAACTTTTGGACACATAGCCAAAGATCGTAGACTTGAAAATCCTCCTTAAGAATTCGTCACGAATGAACGAACATGGAAGAAGAAGAATGATAATTGTGCTCTCGCTCTTTTCAAGGCTCGCCGAAAAGAACAAAGATGTGTATGTTGATAGCGGTTGCTCAACTAATATGATCGGAGATAGAAATAAATTTGTATCTCTCGAAAGAGAAGAAGGATGGAACCAAGTCCTTTGAAAGATGATCTTCAAAGGTAGTAGGATCGTGCATCGTCACTCTCGGAAGAAAATATTCAGCCGAGAATGTTCTACCGGTTGAAACATGAATCACACCGTCGTTGTTGACAAAATGGTGATCAAGGACACAATACTATTCAACTCCATGAAATGTGAAATCAGAAAGGCGTGTATGGTGAAATTGTATTAAGGAAGAAACAGCTCCAAACGACATATATGTTCTAGATGAAGCAACTAAAGCATGCCTAATAGCTAAAGAGGATGATACAATAATCGGTAGCAATGATGATTGACTAAGTAATAATTTTGCTACAAAGGTGCAAAGTGATTTCATAGATGTCTTTACTTGGTTGCAAATTGAGCATAGACGACTCATCTAAGGATGTGGATCAAAGGTTGTACGTATCTATGATTAGTAGTCTTCTATATGCAATGTTCTCCCGACCAGATGTTATGCAAGAAGTTGGACAGCAGTAAGATTCCAAGCAAGACCAAAAAGACTCACATACAAATATTCGTCACATTGAAGACGTCAAGGTGCTTGGGATTCTCCCCAAGTTCTCATTAGATTACAAAATCGTTGTGACGCTTGTGTGTCAAGGAGTGAAGCGTGCAATGTGTCCGGCAGATCTGCTGTGTGTCAAGGAGGGAAGTGGCATGTGCCCGGCAGACGCTGTGTGTCGCCAGGCGGAAGTGTGTACAAGTCCGTAGGATGGCTGTGTTTCGTGGGAGTTACCTTTGCCATTGATGTCAAAGGGGGAGAGAATGTTGTGAGGAAGAGGTGTCATGATCGTAGGAGTATTTGTGTTTCCATCAATGCCAAAGGGGGAGATTGTTGATCAACTATTGCCATTGATGTCAACCTGGGCAAAGCACTGTGGCTAACCCAATATTGCATGGGAATTTGACCTATCAAATTAATATATTCTTGGGTCAATCATGCTTTTGATGGTTTCTCACTTGTCGAGATGTTTCGTTGATATATGGCACGCCATGTAATTCTTCACGGTTTGAGAGATATTCATGTTTGAAGTTTGTCCCCCAAGCTTAGTGCTAAAACCCCATGGGTCAGCATGGGTCAATGAAAAGTCATAATTAATATTTTTTAAGCTCCTAAGATCCCTCCCACATTCACTTCTTGAAGCCCCTCTCAACTTAACCATTCATATAGTCACACTGGCTTTTTCTCCTTATGTATGGGGATTCGCCATCTAAAAATGGTCATCATGGAATTTTCGCTCTAAATTTTTTTTTCTACAAAGGCTCAAAAGCCGAAATTTTTTATGAGGTGAAGAAGAAATCCCGAGGGAAGCTGCGCAGAAAATTTCAGATCAATTTGCGCAACATTTTTTGAGATATGATATGTGGAAGTAAGGGTTTTTGCAAGTGTGATCCTCAAATTCATCTCAAAGAAGTGACCTTGGTAAATTCGTCATAACTCTCTCTCTCGAGTATCGCATTGAATTCTTGTAAAACGTGATGGATAGTGCATAGTCTTTAATTTTTTTCTCTATAAATTTCAGAAACAAATGAAGAAACAATGACACGTGGCATGCCATACAAGTGTGCTCTACTTAAACAACATAATTAGGGCATTGTAAGAGATTGGGTATAACTTCTCTTCAAGAATCCAAATTGGGTCGACCTATGGCATTGGAAATATGACTCAAAGGAATACTACAGACTGAAAAAATCAGATATTGAGGATCTGAAATGATAGAGATACACTGCATTCGAATATCGAGTCTTAGAAGGCAAGAAAAAGCTAGATCATGTGTTGTCAAGGGTTGCAAAGGACCAAAATTTCTACGGCGTAAAAGCAAAGCAAGGTGCAGTGATGGCAGTAGTGATAAGAGCAGCAACCAAGGTGCATGTTAACATTAGCAAGAAGTTCATCATATGAAGTCTTCATGGGCAAAGACATACAATCATTGTAAAGGTATCATTGTACTTAGTAATTGTAAATACATTATCGTACAACCGTACTAGTGTCTATCCCCGCCTGTGGTTGAAGAGCCATGGTTGGGAGGTTCAGATCACTATTAGTGGTTATGTCAAAGTTGGGGTTATGGTCTAGTATATCTTCTTCTTTCCTCTGCATCATTCTATATCATTGTAAAGTGGACCATTTTCTCTCGGCACGGGAGTCCATTCTTCTTTTATTCTTCTCTATAGGGCAGTAGTGGGGTGGTGCTAGGTAAGTTGCAGCTCATTGGGTGTTGGGGCATCCGTCTGCCATTTTCATCGAAGAATTTAGCGTTGGAGCGTCCATCCAAGCAGAGCCGGAGAAGAATGCTTTTCTAGATTCTAGGAAGTTGGAGCTTTATTTTCAATTGAGTTGAATATTAAAGAATTATTAGAAAATCATTAGGTGGTTTTTGTCCCTGGAGTGGGTTTCCACCTTAAAAACCATGCATTTGTGTTCCTCTTGTTTTCTACTATACCAGTTGTACAAACACTGACACAATTGAAGATTAACTAATGCTTTAATTGAAAGGAATACTGATTTCACCCCCCCCTCGCATTTCCAACGCAAGGACAATGAAATTTTGAGATCTGAAGCTCGGTGCCGAGAGGGCTAAAACTCGATTTTCTATTAGGAATATCACCTGTATATGCGCATTACGCTCCCCGCCCAGACCCACAAAGGCTTATGCATCTACTACGTAGGCAAAGGGTGAGGAAGCTGTGATTTCACCCGTTTAATCCGGATCATCCGGAACTTGCGTTGTGAGGTAAAAATCACTATTTTGTCTTTTTTGAGGATTTTTCTCATGGGTAGAGCCATATTTTGGCACCCTATTTCCACTGATTATTGTTGCTTAATAATACAAACCCTCTGAACTACTACACTAGTTTTCCCACATTGGGTTTTTCTCGGGGACATTTGGTCCCAAAGTATGTCCTTTGTCCGATTGTCTCATTTTCTTTTAGGTACTTCGATATGTATATTTTTGTAGGCTACAACATATTTACATTAATATTTTCTTGAAGAATTCATAAAATAACTTGTTAATTTAATAAAAAAGGTAGGTAATGTAAATCAGATTTCTCATGAGGATTTTGTAATCCTAGATTCGTAAATTTTCACTTGGTAATTGCTGCATTGTTGTAGATCAAGTAGAGCTAAAGCCATCGTTGAAAGGAAAAATAAGAAATTTTGTCAAGTAAGAAGGCAGCTATCCCGAGGACAATGTTGAACCGTAAAGAGGCAAAGGAAGGGTGATGTGCAAGCCACTGTGAGGGGCTCACTTGAGAGCCGGTGGTGCTAGCGCTAGGGGTACGTTGGGGAATGGCAAGAGGCACACAATGGTTTTTTGGGCAAAGACAAAGGTTTTCTGGAGCTTCTAGCCTTTTTCGGTTGTCGTGGGTTGGAGGGGAAGATCGATTATTTTGGAGTTGTTGTTGGAGAAATGTTTTCGACAGGGTAGAACAGTTGTCTAGTGGGGCAAAGGGCAAGGCAGGGAAGTGCTTCCTCGAATACTTGCCAAGAAGTATAGATCCAAATACGATTAGCATCAATGTAGGATCGAAGAGAGTGTTGCATATCCGGCTTGAAAAATAATTTCCATGAATGAAATCAAGATTCGTAGGAGCTTGTTCCTTAGAGGGTTTTTAGCGCCAAAGAAACCAGATCCGAGTTTTGATAGGGCGTAATAAAAGAGGAGAAAGAACTAGTTCCGACATTTTCGTTGGAGCAAAGATGGCGCACATGAATTGAGGGATCGGGACAAAGCTGGATAGAGAATCCAACTTTGTCATCTCAAAGGCCAGATCCCGTAGTTTGGATTAACATCACATCAAGGATCATGCCTTGAACATGATTATTTTCCGGGTTGATGTTGATCCTATCAAGAAGTATGAGGAGGCTTAGGCTAAAGAAAAATGTATGATCATGGATGGAGTTGAGGATTATGTGATCCCTACATATTATTGAGAAGAACATAACAAGGGAAATGTGGGCAGGATACACTTACTATAAACAATAGAAACTTCCATTTCTAGCGTAATATGTTTCTTGAGCATCAAATTTAATTATTTCGTATGTAGAAGGGAGAAGAAATTGACTTCTTCATTATTAAATTGCAAGCGGTTTGAGATCGACTAGCTTTGTAAGGGCTACACCAGATGATTGACTTATGGTTAGGATTGCCTTGAAATGCAATACTAAAGATCGGGAAACCTTTTTCCAAGGTATTTTTGGCGGGGCCACTTTCCAAGCTGAGGATATGTCGGTATCTCTTCGACAGAAGATATTTAAGGTCGTAATAAGGTCAAAGTAGCAACATGGATCAAAACAGTATCAAGAGAAATATGCATCTCTCGCATCTAAGGGATAACATGGTGGCAAGAGAAGGAAGAAGAAGAACCTATCGAAGGCCATATGATTCAAGTGGAGAATTGGGATTCACTACACAATTCCTCAAAGAAGAAGTGAAATAAGGATATAATACAAAGCTATAAGTAAAGAAGGATGATGATGACTATGCCATGATCAAGCCATGCACTTAAAGAAGAGGGTGGGGTGATATGGAGCCGTAGTTGGAGCCACAAACTTATAAATAGGGCAAGATCCTTGAGGTTCCCAAACTCTGGATCACATACTGCCATGGGAACCCTTATTTTTGATCGCCAGCTGTCATCGGTGTCAACCCAAGTAGCACCCGGGGCTACCCCATTACAATGGTAATTTTGACTTACCAAATTACTATATTCTGGGTCAAGAATTCTTTCGTTGGTTTCTACTTATCGAGATGTTTTTGTTGGGATATATGGCACGCCTACGTATTTCTTCACTGCTTGAGAGATATTCATGTTTGAAGTTTGTAACCCTGCCAGTGGGCTAAAACCCCGTGGGTTGTGGCATGGGTCAATAAAAAGTCATAATTAATATTTTTTAAGTTCTCTTAAAATCCCTCCTGTGTGTTCACTTATTGAAGCCCCCTCTCAACCTAAGCATTTATATAAATCTGTGATGCTCATGTCCTCCCAGGGATTTCGCCATCCGGCAGTCATCGTGGCATTTTCACTCTAACTTTTTTTTTTATATGAAGGTTGAAAAGTCAAATTTTTTATGAGGCAAAGCCGAAATCTTGAGGAAGCTTTTGTGAAAATTCCGCATCAAGGTGAACAATATTTTTGGGATATGATCTTGTAGGAATTTACAGTAAGTTTTATAGATCAAGAACCAAAGGTCACCACTCAAAAACAAACATCACAAATCAAGACACTAGTATAATCGTGGTTAAAACCCTCAAAGAGGGAAACAATCCATGCCCCGAGCCACGCGCCTCAGGAATTTATTAATATAAAAAGAAAGTTACATATGTTTCCTTCATAAACGGTTACCGACAAATGACCCTCCATGCTCTTTTAAATAGAAATCATGACCCTGCATGTGTTAAGCCATGGATCAAGTGTCGTTAATACCGAGGTGAGAGATAACCGTCGATCACAAATCGTGGACCGTCGGACATATTACAAATTTGCTACGGTAAAGAAAACACACTTTACCTAACTCTACACTATACTAAGTTATTCTTAACTATTTTCTATGTGTTGGAATATCCTAAAAATCCTAGGTTGCAAGGTTTTTGGCAAGGATCCCGAAATTCATCTCAAAGAAGTGACCTTGGGAAAAGCATCACAACTCTCTCTCTAAGTATCGGATTGGAATTCTAGCAAAATTCAAGATAGTGCACGGACTGTTTTTTCTCAATAATTTCGATCTAAATGAAGAAACAAAGATATGTGGCATGCCATACAAGTTTGGATTCCACCGAAATGTTCATAATTAGGGCATTGTGAGAGATTGGGCATAACTCTCTTTTCGTGAAGAATCCAAATTGAGTTAGACTCGTGGCATTGGAAAGAACAATGGATAGGACTACTATAAGACCGAAAATCAGATATTGGGGGTTTGAAATTGAATAGAGACACAAATTCTATCTGCACATCGAGCTCCTAGAAGCAATAAAAATCTAAATCATGTGTTATCAAGGGCTGCAAAGGACCAAACTTTCTAGGGGCAACAAAGCAAGCAAGGTAGCAAAGGGTAGCATGAAAAGAGCAAGAAATCAGCAAAGTGAAGAAGAAAGAAGAAGTCTATCACATGAAGTCTTCATCGTACTAACTAACAGAAATACATTCTGTAAAACTGCTCTAGTGTCTATATCCGCCAAGAGTTGGAAGAGGTAGTGTTGGGTGGTCTAGGATCATCATTAGGGTTGTGTCATAGTTGGGGTTATAGTTTAGTGTGTTCTTCTTCTACATCATTATATATCAATAAAAGTGGACCAATTTCCCCGATACGAGAGTCCATTCTTATTTTATTTTGTAGGTAGGTGGTGCTGTGGGTGAGTTGTAGCCATTGGGTGTTGGGGCATCCATTCAGCTGACTACCGAAGAATCTCGAGCGTTGAGCTCCATCCAAGCAAGAGCTCGGGAAAGAATGCTTTTTCTAGATTCTAGGAAGTGAGTATTTCTATTTTCAATTGGAGTTGAATATCAAGAATTATTAGAAAAGAATTAGGTGGTTTTGTCCCGGAGTGGGTTTCCACCTTGAAAATTGTGTGCATTTTTGTTCCTTTGTTTGTTGCTATCATTATATAAACATTGATAATAATTGAAGATTAACTAATGTCACTGAAAGGAATACGGATTCACCCCTCTCAAGATTTCCAACAAATGGTATCGCAGCTTGATTCTTCAATAGCAAACTTAATAGCCGGAAGGAGGTCATGGAGCATACCAAGAATGGTGTACCTCTGCTCGTGCTGAAAATAATTATGCACTCTAGAAAGGAAGAATGGAGATCTATCTCTGCACAATGTTATGAATTATGGGACACTATTCAAAATGGATTTACATCAACTACGTATGAACAAGGTAAGAAGAATTTGGTAGATGATGCAAAAGAAAATAATATTATTATCGTTGACTCTATTGAATCTTCTTATCATAAGGTGTTGGGTTGTAAAACTCTCCAAAAATGTATGGATACAGATTAGAGAAGGATATATGCAGTGACTCCTCAAATGTCAAAGAAGCAAAGCCTGACCCATAGCAGAAAATATGAGCACTGTATCGAAAGAAGATTGCAACATTGTTGCATACTTCCAATATGTTGAGAAATAACCACACTGGAAGGATTGGGAGAGCTCGTTGATGAGAAGACTATTATAAGAAATATTCTTAGAATGAAAGCTGTGGAGATTAACCCAAAGGTATCGGCCTTAGAATACATTGCAAATCTAAACAAACTCAAAGATGAATTAAAGAGTTCATAGCATATGAAATGAGACTTGATGAAGAAGAGTGGTCATGATCTAGAAAACCGGCGTTTCTTGCATCTAGCAAAACCAATAATGACAAACAACCTTCAATTGAAAAGACATGCACCCGCAAGCAGGAAAAAGGAGATGATGAAGAAGGTCTTTCGATGAATAAATGCTTACTTTACGAGAAAATGGGGGTAACCGTAAGTGAAAATCTCAAAGGTAAAACATCCATTGATATGTTTCGATCGTGGTGAGGTTGGGAATTTTGCATCAAAATGTCCGAACATAAGTGATGAAAACTCAAAGGAAAGAAATGTTTATAAATTAAAAAAGCAAGGATCCACAAAAGGAACTTTTCTCTCTAAAGAAGATATCTCATCATTCGATGAAGACAATGACAGCGCAAAGAACAAGCCAATGAGAGAGTATTGTTTATGGCCAAGCATAATAAGAAAGAGGTATCAAACAACAAAGAAGAAGGATTGACTCATAGAAGAATTTTCTAAGGAAGCAATCAAACTTATAAAAGAGCTCAAGGCAGAGAAGATCCATTCCAATACTCTTTAATAACAAGTTCAAGGTCTCAAATTGAAGTTGAAGAACACAAATGCATTGAAGAGTCACTTCAAAAGAATTTGGAAGAAAGAAACCAAGAAAAGGAAGAATTAGAAGCGAAGTAGTCTCACCGTTGCATAGAAGGAAGAAAGGAAAAAACTATCCAAAACTATAACAAAATCTCAAGGGCATTGGAAGAACGTTCATTACCACAAAAGATCTTACAAAGGATTAACCGGCATTGGTTAGAAAGAAGAAGAAGTAGACCTTCTATAACAAATACAATGAACCTACGAGATCCAACATGCATGTAGACTTCATTGGACAAGATTTGCAAGAACGTCCTTGGAAGACTATCTCTTTATGAATATTTCCATCCAGGTACCAACATATTTTTTATGGCTACTATTATTCATGTGGAAAATTTGGTCATAAAGCTATATAATGTTGCACGTACCCCAGAACGAATACAATTCCAGAGATTCACAAATATGAACTCTGGACAAGCCCAAATAAACATAAATAGATTTGAAAATTTAAGAAATAATATTGAATGTTACAAACTTCAAAACTTGGACACAGGAAAGCCAGACATCGCAAACTTGAAAATCCTCTAGAAGAGTCTTTGAAGCCACGTAACGAATGAACAAGGAAGAAGAAGAAGATCGATAATTCGTTCAGCTCAAGGCTCAAAACAACAAAGATGTGGTATGTTGATAGCAAGCTTGCTCAACGCATATGACCGGAGATATAAATATCAGGTTCTCCGAAAGAGAAGAAGGATGGAACCATGTCCTTTGGGGAAGAGAGGATTTTCAAATGTCATAGGATCGTATTGTTACCCGGAAGAGAAGATGCTCTAGCCAATAATGTTCTATTGCTTTGAAAACATGAATCACAATCTTCCTGTTGGAAAAATGTGTGATCAAGGACACACAATACTATTCAACTCCACAAAATGTGAACTACGAAATTCATGTATGGTGAAATTGTATTACACAAGTCAAGCTTCAAACAACATATGTTATGGTTGAAGCAACTAAGGCAGTGTCTAATAGCTAAAGAAGATGATATAATATTTGGTACCAATGATGATAAACTAAGTAAGAAGTTTGCTACAAATATGTAAAGTGATTTCAAGATGTCTTTACTGGTGAGGCCGACATACTTTAGGCTTTCAAATATCTCACAAGAGAAAGGAATATTTATATGTCAAGCCAAGTACATCAAGGAAATGCTCAAGAGATTCAAAATGGAAGATTTCGAACGCATCCTTACTTCGATGGTAACAGTTGCAAATTGAGCATAGATGACTTAATGGAGGATGTGGATCAAAGGTTGTAGATCTATTATTGGTAGTCTTCTATATGTAACAGCCTTCACATGTTATGCAAGTGCTTGACAAGTAGCAAGATTCCAAGTAGCATGAATCACATATTATTGCCATCAAAAGAATTCTTCGATATCTAAAGGGAACAAAGAATATGGCTAAGGGTATCCCAAGGGTAAAATTTCATTATTCATGCCTTTACAGATGCAGATTAGGCAGAAGCATTGCTTATTTGTGCCTGTGAAGCATTGGAACATCTTCTCCGTAGTTTCTTGATTCTCCCAAGTTCTCATTATATTTTCCTTTATTCGTAATATAAAGGGGGAGTGGAAGTGTGTACGTGTCCGTTAAAAGATAGTTTTGTGCTTTTGTAAGAGTTACCCTTTGCCATTGATGTCAAAGGGGGAGAGAATGTTTTAGGAAGAGGTGTCATGATCACAGGGGGAGTACTTGTGTTGCCATCAATGCCAAAGGGGAAATTGTTGATCAACAATTGCCATTGATGTCAACCTGCGTAAACTGTGGCCACTCCCAATATTGCATGGGAATTTTGACTTCCAAAAATTAATATATTCTAGTGCCTAGAATGCTTTTGATGGTTTCTACTTGTCGATATACTCGTTGATATATGGCACACCACGTAATTCTTCACAAGCTTGAGAGATATTCATGTTTGAAGGGCTCTGTAACCCAGCTAGTGTGGGCTAAAACCCCATGAGGTTGTGGCATGGGTCATTGAAAAGTAATAATTAATATTTTAAGCTCCTAAAATCCCTCCCACGTTCACTTGCTATTTTCCCTTCTAACCTAAGAATTTATATAAATTGCAATCTCATATCCTCCTTATGCAAGGGATTTCACCATCCGAAATAGGTCATCGTGGAATTTTCTCTCTATATTTTTTGTACGAAGGTCCAAGCTGAATTTTATGAGAAAATCCAAAATCCCGAGGAAGCTTCTGCGGGAAAATTTTAGATCAAGGTGCACAACATTTTCGGAGATATGATCTCGTGAAGTCGTGTTTTGCAGATCCCAATTCATCTCAAAGAAGTGACTCAAGGCAAAAGAATCATAACTCCCCTTTGAGTATTGGATTGGAATTATATAAAAGTAGAAGATATTGCATGGACTCTATTTGTTTCATCAATTTCAAAGAGCCGAATGATTAAACAAAGGACACGTGGCACGCCGTACAAGTTCTCTCTACCGAAACATTCCTGTAATTAGGTATCAAGAGAGATTGGGCATAACCATCTAGTGAAGAATCCAAATTGAGTCGACTCCGTGGCATTGGAAAGAAGACTCAGAGACTCACTGCATCAAAAATCAAAGATATTGTGGATTCAAAGAAAGAGATAAAACCGGGGATTCAATATCGAGCTCCTAGAAGGCAAGAAAGTTAGATCATGTGTTTTCAAGGGCTGCAAAGGACCGGACTTTCTAAGGTAGCAAAGCAAAGCAAGGCATAAAGAAAGGGTAGCATGACAAGAGCAGCAAACAAGGTGAAAATAGCAAAGAATAGTTCTCATCACATGAAGTCTTCAGGCAAGATCGCATACAAGGATTGTAAAGGCATCGTTGTACTAAGCGATAAATACATTATTGTAAAAATTGTTCTAGTGTCTATCTCGCTAAGAGTTGAAGAGGCGTTGGGAGGTCTATGATCATCATTAGGTGGTTGGGGCCGTAGTTTGGGTTATGATCTAGTGTGTCTTTCCTCTACATCATTCTATATCATTGTAAAGGGACCATTTTCCTCGTACGTGAGTCCATTCTTGTTTTATTATTCTATAGGGTGCTAGGGGTGGTGCTAGGGTGAGTTGTAGCTCATTTGGTGTCGTGGCATCCGTTCGCCTGACTAATAAAAATATCGGGCATTGGAGCATCCATCCAAGCAGTTATACAATTCTTTCCGCATTCTAGGAATTTGGAGCTTTATTTTCAATTGGAGCGAATATTAAATAATTATTTAAGATCATTAGGTGGTTTTTGTCCTAGAGTGGGTTTCCACCTAAAAAAATGTGCATTTGTTTTCCTTTGTTTGTTGCTATCATTGTATAAACACTCGATAATAATTGGAAGATTAACTAATGCTCTAATTGAAATAAATACCGATTCACACTCCTCTCAAGATTTCTAACACTTATTGACAATACCGTAATGATAGGAGTCAGCTTGGTACGGATGATGGAGTGACAAGCAAGGCAGCTAGAGCACCAAAGTCCGAAGTGAGCGTAGTGAGTGTTTCACTAGTGAGAGAGGCACAGAGCACATACAACAATGCAAAGAGCATCATAGGGTCGTTGTAGATTACGAGCAAGAGGAAGCTTTAGCATCGAGGGCAGGGCGATCGAGATTGACTAGTATGTCAGGATTTGGGATGTTCAGCCTATGTTTGACTCGTAAATTGAGCTACGTAAGGAAGAAGGTGCTGGAAGTGCTATGGGCAAGATGATGTAGTATATTGAGAGGGAGTTGCAAAGACAAATGAATCAAAGACAATGGCAAGAAGCTAGGCGTGAGTACAGACAGAAGACAAAGTGGATGAGGGGTAGTAGGCCAAGCATCAAAGAGTGAGACCGATGTCATGGATCATGGTGAGAAGCCAGTGAGAATTATTGCTAGAGCACATTCCTCTCTAAGAGGGCGTGTTGATTTTTGGGTATTGGATGTGCTCTAGCTCAATTTTGGAGGGGGCTAGAAAACATGAGATCTTGAAGACAAGAAATTTTTTTGAAGAAATTCCACCCTTAATGAAAGTTTTTCAAATAATTAATTATTTTTAATGGAGCCAAAGTTAAAAATTAGGGAATTAAAATAATTAAAGAATTAAAAACATGTGGATGAGAAGCTTCTAAGTAACGAGGATCAAGTCTAATGCAATCTAGCCGTTGATTAGAGATTAGATCAGCGTACATTGATCTATCAACAAGAAAATTATACAGGAATGTTTGAGGGTCAGTTGGAGAACACATACGAGTCCGAATCTAGAGATCAAATTCTTGTGATGGAGAAGTTCTCATACGAAGATCGGACCGAGCATTCAAAGGCATCGTTGAGGGAATAATCGTTTTTGGTCGTAGGACCAAGAGTACGTTACAAGAGGCATAAAGACAAAGATAGGGACTACTCCACCCAGGTCAGGGGGAGAGGGTGACATAATTTCAGAGAGGGTGATGCAGTCACATGTGTATTCGCCAGGCTGTGTAGGTCTAAGGAAAATCCGTAAATTGTTGGAGATCGGGGTTTCACAGCCGAGAGGGTTGAAACTCGATTTTATAAAATAAAGATCAAAGGCAGAGGGAAGGGGTGACACAGTCCTCGCCTAGACCTATGTAGGCCTAGACATCTATTGTGCAAAGGAAACGCAGAGGTAGTTGGGGATTCACCGCCTCGATCTGGGACGTACCGAGACTTGTAGTGTGAGGTAAAACTCACTATCTTATTTGTCTACTAAGGATTTTCTATCGGGTGTGCTAGATTTGACACCCTTGTTGTACTAAGTTTATTGATGCTTAATAATACAAACCTCATAATCAAGCACGGCTTTTCGTATCTTCGGCTTTTCGAGAACATTTTTATTCCAAAAGTAAGGTGTCCTTTGTCTCATTGTCTCATTTATTTTTCAGTACTTGATCGTATTTGTGTAGGCTGCAGATATTTACTTTTAATATTTTCCTAAACATTTATAAAATAACTTGTTAATTCAATAAAAACAAGTAGGTAATGTAAATCAAATTTCTACAATAGATTTCTATAACTTAGATTCAGAAGCTACATGTTTTAAACATTATGGAATCATATGAAGAACATTGGATATGGGAACCAAGTGTGTATACATAAATAGTAAAAGTGTTGAAGATGAAATTGCATGCATGTGGATATCCGCATATTTTGTCACCAGTCATGGAGAAAGGCATCATGGACTTGGAGTGAACAAGGGTGGTTAGTGAAAAATAAATTATTTTGTAGTTACTTTTTAATTTTAGGGCTTATATTAGCTTTGGGTTTTCTACTAATGATACATGAATATGTCTTATGTGAATTGTACTGTAGTATAAATTCATTCATACAATGCATATGGAAAGGCATTTGAATGTGTTGAAAATTATCATTCCTTTCTTAATATAAAAATGGTGTGTTTTTCTCTAACACACGAAATATTATAGTAATAGAAAGGAATTAATTTTCGAGATGATGATGCAAGACAATTTGGGAAGACTTCATGGTAACAAAAAAATAATGAGTTTGATGATAGAAAGGTGGTTAAGACCTCTTGATTGGAAGTAACATTGAGAATCTTGAAGGATGTAATTCAAAGTTGCAAGGCTAGTCATGAGAGGATCATCGAGCCTAATAGGAGAATAATGAGTCTAATGAATCACTACTACGAGGTATATCAAATATACAAAGGTATCCACAATATGAATCAACCACTAGGAATATGGATAAACATAACTCAAAGAAGGTTCCTATCCCATTTGAAATTCAGATATATGGATCGAAACCAACAATACAGAATAAATGGGTTAAATAAAAGGCTATTTGGGTACATTAGTGGGTGGAGTCGAGCACCCGATTCATGATTACCCAAAAAAATTGATATAATATAGGCACTTCAATGTTTAGGAGGCTACTACTATCGATGGAGTGGATATAAGTGTGAAAAATATTTATATAGTGTGGTGGAGAATCAACAACCAAAACACCAAGCCACAATGGTAGATTAATATGGAAGGCATTCCAAAAGCTTGATATTGTAACTAGCTATGACAGTATTCAAGAAATTGAAAAGGAAAAGTCACACATTGTTGGTCGTGAGGATAAAAAATTGAGGAAGCAATGGAAAATCCTTATAAAATCATTAATATTTTAAATATAAATCTCATGATAGGATTATAAACTTGGATGATAAATGGCATTGATATATCGTATATTAAGACAATTGGTATGCACAGAAGTGCAAAGGGAGGATTTCCCTAAGTTGTTGAGTAACATTTGGGTTTCGATCCAAATTTGTTTTTATTTTGTTTCATATGTTTAATAGGCTAAATTATAAATGAACACTCCAATTTCTTGTGTTGAGTAAGTGTACATTTGAATCATATGGTAGATTTGAATATTTAGGAATCATTATGGTGTCCTCGACTAGGTTATAAGTTGAATTCCCTTATGTGAGAATACTTGATTGATACTAATACCTTCAATTATATTACAAATGATTTATTTGTGGGAATCATATTTTGAAATTAGAAATGTTGTGGCACATAAGTTTAATTGATCATAAGAGATGATGTGTGATGAAGTGATGCATGGAAAATGTGTAGGTTGTTTTTTAAAAATTTGATATGAAATACCTGTATTTAGTGTTATTTGTTAGAAATACTAAGAGACGGGATGAACAATTATTTCATGCAATTAGTAATTTTACTTTTCCTTCGCAATTTTCATTGAACCATCATTTAATTCAAAAAAATATGTAAGAGATATAAGCATCAATATTAAACCATGAGTAGCCTTTAACCATATGAACATGTGTGTCATAAGAATGAAACACATCATCAACATATAGGACAATAATATTTTAGGTGGAAAATCCAACTAGGGAAAACCACTATTGTTGGTGTCTCTTCTTCTTATTACTATTATAAAAAAAATTCTTATGACATCTTTCTTTTGGCACAAAATCTTACCACAACAAGACAAACCCTACCTACTAGAGGTACCACCTCCTCTTGTTTCTCCAACTACCACCGGAAGGAAGCTACTACTCCCCGATCAAATTTACTAGGCCACCACCGAAGGAAGCATTGCCTCTTTTAGCCTGAGAGCTCCAACTCTCAAACTTCTTGGACCATGTTTCAAAATATTTTACATTTGATCCACCTAACTTAACCAAAAAACATAATAAATCATTACTTCATCCAATTTTAAAAATTGACCAAGATATACTTCATTCTACTCAATCGTATAATAAGACATCAAAAACACTCTACAATAACTATGCTCAATAGAACATCAAACCTTAGCTCATCAAATTAAGCCATTGCCAAGCCACACATTCATCAAGGAAAATATCATCTACCATCAACATATTCATAAAGCAGAAAAACTACGCAAACATTTTCTATAACAAATATAATCTCTATATGAAAAATGCAACTTACTATCATGGATCTCTCATAACTCTATCATTAACGCAATACCATCATAAGTACTTTGATCTAATTCTCAAACACAACAACTCAATCATAACAAGGCATGTGATAAACTTAATTTTTCATACTTTGTGGCATAACCAATATATGAACATGGAAGATATGTCACCGAAAACTCAAGCATGACAATGTTCAATTGCTACAAACTTCACTACCCATTCTATTCATTAATATGACACATAACCATCATCCAACATTTCAAGTTAAGTAAAAGCATACCAAAATTTTGTTATAATAATCCCTCAAGCAACAAACCTCAGGTTCTAGCACATGTAAATCTATACAACATACAATTTAAAGGTGTTGATAACAATATTTGGAAAACAAAGCATTGTCAAGAAAAACATCTATATCGATGAGTAAGAAATTGATCTTGTAAGATGTAGCAAGAAGCATCCAAAATACAAAGTCATTAAAACCCTTCGCCCAAAGCATTGATGTATCACGATGAATGTGTAAATGTAGTATCCCCAAAATGGGATTGCAAAGAATACATGAACATAAAAATGTAAAACTATACAAATCTGAACATGATATAAGAGGGACTAATGTACAGCCATCATTTTATTAATATATCAAGAGAAATATACAACAATATCATGAGGG
Source organism: Pinus albicaulis (assembly GCA_034641835.2). Classification (NCBI taxonomy): domain Eukaryota; kingdom Viridiplantae; phylum Streptophyta; class Pinopsida; order Pinales; family Pinaceae; genus Pinus; species Pinus albicaulis. Next base: position 262,829,408 of record CM076580.1, on the reverse strand, counting down.
ACAAGCCACTCAAGCAATGGGAACAAGTTTCTAATGAATAAACATCAAAGACATGAGTTGCCGCAACTATATAGAATGTCGTGGAGAGTAGTGACAACGTTGTCGATAACAGTTGTAGCTACTACTTAATACATATATAAATGGAATGTGGCTAATAGAAACAAAAATAAAATGGCTAGCAATGAAGATATGGCTCTGACACAAGATTTCAGCTAACCCGGAAAGGATTGCTAGAAATACCAAAAACATACAATGTGACAAATGACCAAGCATTATGCCACTACATCTAGATCTCATGAGATGAGGCTATGAAAGATCTGAAATAATGATTTCTCCTTCCAATGGTATTTCTAATTCAGAAGTTTGATCCTCTACTCTAGAAATAAACCCTCCTAATGAGCTCAATGATCCCTCCAAGCAAATGCCTCCAAAAATAAATCTTTGCTTGTGGCAGAAATTGCGCCGTGATGGATATAAAATGGTTGGCCTAATGCCAAATATGTCAAAAACATGCTCCGGAGTCCTCCTTGCTGATCCTCCAATGAATAGAAAACCTCTCCACCGAAAAACAAGCCCAGAAATGACTCTAAGAGATCCTCCTTTGTTGCATCTCGCAACACAACCCAGCTCTAAATAGAAACCGCGTTGTAGGCCGAAGGAGGTGCCTTGGCCAAAATTATGGAATGAGGAAATGTAGCCCAAAGAACTTCTCCTTCCCCGAGGATGAGGTAGGGATTCCTAATGTGAACACCCCTTGGTGCTAAACAGCTGATCGCAACCCTCGCTAAACAAAGAAGAGAGCAAGTCTATAAAGACCAGCAATGATAAACAAAACATGAATAACAATGGTTGTTATCCCTCCATATAGCATGAGAACCCTCTCCCCACATTGGGTCCCATCCATATTTTCCACCAAGCTCATGCAAGTTGTCCTCCACTAAACCGTGTTGTTCATCAAGGGGATCTGAATGTATCTAGAAAATGATACACTGTCAAATTTGACTGAATCAAGATGTTTCAAATTTTGCTCACACCCAAAGGTGCTTAATCTAGTCGCTATTCTTCCCTTTCCACATTAGGAGTGTTTCTTTATTCCTACTCAAGAGACTTATGGGCCTCCCACCCATTTATTTACCTACCTAGATAAAACAACTATAAGATTCTATTTAGCTTCTGAGAAGTAAATTTTTTAACACATACTATCTCCTCCAAAATGTTGCTCGTCCTCAAGCAATCGTATAAGGAGATCAAAATTCCTCCCCTCCTCCTCTGTGGCCTCCTCATCAATATTTCCCACCACTCTCAAAACAATCTGCACAAATTTGTCCTCCAATACTCCCTCCCAAGCATGCAAATCAAATGGCTTACATCATGAAAAGGTGGAAGGTGTAAGTGGAAACCTTCTTGTTGTCCAATGGCCTCCCCAAGATAGGAGTTATGACAATCATAGGGGATCTCATGACCAATGAGAGACTCCTAAACCCATCCTATCATCCAAATGAAATGAGCCATTCTAGGTAGCTCATGAAAGAATCCTCAACCCCCGATGTATGCAGCAGGCTCGCATGGAGAGATTAGAAGTGGTTTCTCTCTCCACTTATGGTAAGTATGGGGTTGTTTCCCGATCTTGGGCTGAAATTTCATGGCCTCCAAGATTGGCCTGGGTTACCCCGCAAGCAGATCAGCCATGAAATGCCTCCTCGAAGAATGCAAATTCTTCAAATGGCTCCTCCCATGTGAAGACAAGAAGTGTGGTGTGGAAATCATGGTTTTCCCATTGTTTCTCCCGAAACATACAAGATGTAAATTAGGGAGAATCATACTCCCAATGGGCATCTAAACCTCATCTAGCACTCTCCAAATAAATCTCCTCGTGAACATAAGAGCATCAGCAAAATATGGAAGAAAAAAACCACAAGAAAACAAGCCGCCATATGACAACCGGAGAGTGGAACAAGGTTGGTCACATGGAACCAAGGCAATGCATCCCTTTCCCGCATCAAAACAAGTAAGAACAAGTGCTCTCCCAGCTACTTTACTTCCACAATCATTCTATAGATAGAAGCATGAAAGTGCAATGTGGTGTCAATGGTGCACACTAAGAATCATGTGGCCTCCCCCACAAACCACCGATGTATCGGCTACCATCAATGCCGCAAATGGCCTCAAGTACATGACAATACAATATAAAAGAAGGAAATATCCTCCTTGGTACAATATGCTGCTCAAAAGGTAAAGGAATGCAAATCAGGGTGCATAAGTGTACATCCTCTACTATGTACTTTGGTCCTGAGCTGAAATGGCTCAACTGAAATTCTTCCTCACTCAATGAGTAGGGAAGTGTTTGTAAAGTAACCTCTCCATAACCATCCAAGCTATGGATTTCTTCATATGTTGATGTGAGGTCCTAATGGATTCTCCTCAAGTGAACTCCTCCATCAATGAATGAAATGCATTGAAGGTGCATGGAAAGAAAGTCCACATGTGTTGCATGTAGGAGAAGCTTCCTCTGAGCTCGAAAATCTTGTCAAGAATACTCTCCCATAGAATATATGACCTACCAACTGGTAATATCATCTCCATTTGGTTCATCAAGTATCATGCATGCACTAAGATCCTTGGAGTACTCTACCAAAAGTTGAGACCTCCAATATGGATCAACCCTCGCTGCAGACAATGTTGAAGATCCTACGGGGAAGCTCCCCACATGTCGTTGTCTACCTTCGATATCCCCTATGCCAAATTCATCTCCCAAGTGCTGGTCTCCGTCATCATGTAGCTGTCTGCCTTCCATAGAAGCAGTGCCTCTTCTAATTTGGCCTCCCATGAGAAGTTATCATCCACCAAGGACCTCCTAAGCTTGGGCAATGCAAGCATGAGTGGCCTCCATCTACTCCAATGTATGGAGGATTCCTTCCTCAAAGGAAATACCCTCCTTAAGCCTAAAATCCATGGAATATCTCCCTCGCACCATGAAGGTGCCATCCTCCATCATAAAGAATCCTCAAAGGGGAGTATGTGTAGTGAGAGTGGGTAATGTAGAAAATGAAAGAGTACCTCTCCTCCTTGAGTCTATCCCAAACTCCCTCCTTGAGTCTATCCCAAACCGCGTTGTTCGATTCCTCCAAAGTCTTCACCTTCCAAAATCTAAGAGTGGTGAACTAAATGATACCATGTCTCCCACCAACTCTAGACTGTGACCTCCTGTGTGGAATGCCCTCATGTAGTGAGACATCAAAATCATGGATTTTATATATGTGTGGATTGATTTGTCCCTCTTCATTGTACAATACAGTCACCTTATTTTGTGCAGTAAACCTCCCGAAATAGATAAGGGTGAATTCCCCTCATCATCCTCTGATGTTGATCCTTCCTTTCTTCTCCTTCCATATGCCAAGATTCACAACCCAAAATAACTAATGCATACCGCTCCGGAATTTTGGTTTGGTTCCCACATGTTAAATCATTTGGAACTTCCTTGCAAAGACACAAGGACTCCTCCACGAAGCAATGGCTCCCTTCCATCTCCATGTGGTGATTTGGATCTTCTCCCAATGGTACAAAGATTGTTAGCTCTTCTTCATCTCTTTTCATCAATATGTAAGATTTCCTCATCATCAATGAGGAGACCCTTGATCTTGGTCTTCCCTTGAAGGAGGTTTCTCCATGTCTTCACCAATAGAATAGGGTTCTTCAAAAGGTGGCGATCTTGTCCTTGGAAAGGTACCATGCATGTTTTTATCCCCTTCATCTGAAATATGGAGCATGAAGTGATTCTCCAACTCATGCAAAGGTTTTAAGTTTTTGGGTTCCACAGAGATGTTTTACAAATGTTTTAAGACAACATTTTCACCATTTCTTAGTGAAGCCAACATAAGTTTTTTTATTTGTATTTATAAGTAGAAATAAGAACTATTAAACCACCACCATGGACCATACTTTTGAGGTGCAACAATGCTACTCTAATGTCTTCCCTTCGAAACTTGCAGCCGAAAATATGAATCTAGCAACTCCACCCAAGCTTTGGCCGTGCACTCGTTGATCCATCGAGTTAGATAGAAAGATTCTATCTCTTGATTCTATCAAATTTTTTGGATCTTCTCTAGCTTCCTGAGTTGGAAAACCCTTAGAAGTCCAAGTGCTTTTGAATCTCCACGATTGAAATCATACCTCAAGATGTGACACCAAGGCCCCTCCCTCGGGTGCATCTCCTCCTCCATCCTTCTGCGTGCTGAATGTGGGCACAGATCGTCTTGTGGACCTACATGTGGTTTAATGGTCACACCTATCATGTGAATAGCTGAAGCGTTTGCTTCACTTTCTTCAAACCCTCTCAGAATTTCCCATATTCTCTCCCCTTTCGTCTCCTTGAGATCTTCTGAATATTTATAAGAAGTAGGGAGACCCTCTCTTCTCCTTCATTTCTCCAAATAATGGATTCATGCCTTTTTTTTTCTATGAATCTTCTCTTTTCCGTGAGAAGAAGCTTCTCCTTCAAATTACAGTAATGTCTTGGATGCACAGCCGAGCTAAGATTATCCTCTCGATACCACCGTAATATCCCAAAATAGGATTGTAGCAATACATGAACATAAAAATGTAAAACTCAAAAATATGAACATGAAATAAGAGAGGGATAAATGTACAACCATCATTTTAATAAGATAATGTTAGAAATATACAACAATATCATGAGGTACAAGCCGCTCAAGCAATGGTAACAAGTCTCTAATGAATAAAACAACTAAAGACATGAGTCACGAATCAGATAGAATGTTGAGAGAAATGACAAATAAGCCTATAATAGTGTAGCTACTACTAAATACATATATAAATGGAATGTGACCGATAGAAAATAAAGGCTCGGCAATGAAGATATGGGCTCTAATATAAGATTTCTAGCCAACCCGGAAAGGATTGCTAGGTACCAGGCAAGACAATGTGGAGCAATGACCTCATGGGGTTAATATGCCACTACATCTGAGATCACAGTGAGAGACAGTGAAAGATCTAAAATAATGATGTCCTCCTCCAAAGGTATTTCTAACTAGAAGGTTGACCCCCCTACTCAAAAATAGACCCTCCTGAGCTCAATGATCCCTCCCAAGAAATGCCTCCAAAAATATTGCCAGGATGGAAACTACGCCGGTGAGGGATAGGAGATGGTTGGCCTAATGCCAAATATGTCGGGACACCTCGAGAGTCCATTCTTGCTGATCCTCCAAATGAATAGACAACCTTTCCACCGAAAAAACAAGCCCGTAAATGACTCTAAGAGATCCTCCTTGTCGCACCCCTACAACACAACCCGGGCCGAAATGTAGAATTGTGTTGTAGTCAAGGAGGTTGCTTGGAAAAAATTCAAAGAATGATGAAATGTAGCCCAAAGAATCTTCTCCCCGAGTATGAGGTAGGGATTCTCGACCAGAACACCCAGTTCTAAACAAGACTGCAACCCCATAAACAAGAAGAGGAAGCAAGTCTAAAAAGACAAATAGCAATGAGGACCCAAAACATGAATAACAATGGTTGCTATCCCCTCCATATATAGCACGAGAGCCTCTCCACATTGGGTCCCATCCATATTTTCCACCAAGCTCATGCAAGTTGTCCTCCACTAAAACTGCGATGTTCATCAACGGATTCAATGTGTACGCAAACAACATTGTTGACTTACTGAATTTGACTGAATCAACATGTTTCGGCTCTCGTTCACACCCAAAGGTGCTTAATCTAGCCGATTATTCTTCCCCACATTAGGAGTGTTTTTATTGCTACTCAAGAGACTTATGGGCCTCCCCACCCATTTATTTACCGACCTAGTGATAAAACAACTATATTCATTTAGCTTGATCATGTAAATTTGGAATATTGCTGTGAAACAAAGCCAAAACTATTTCCTTAACAAGGTACCCTTCAATACAAGATCATTGATATATGAAGATAAATAAAGACAATAAATAGCATTAAATTCATAAATAATCCTTTGTCACTACAAACAAAATACTTTTTCAACTAGGGAAAGTAAATATCTTCATTCACCGTGTGAATAAAAATCTCAATCCATGCAAGAATACAACCAACTATAATCAAGAATAACCATGAACTTTACATTTTGTTACATAACATTCTAGACTCAAGAATCATTGTTAGCTTAGTAAACCTCCAAACACTTTTTTTCTTTCATACATATTCCCGCATAATTGTAATATCCCAAATGGGGAAATTTTGTCTAGTTGGGAAACATCTTAGATGTTCCTATTCTTCCACTCCGGAATATTAAAAACCAACACTAAACTATCTTAGAGATTTACTTGTGTGGGCATTTAATGGATATGTCATCTTCACATGGAAGAATGAGATCTGTGAGGCTACCTGCCCACTATGCGTACTTCCGATAATAGAACTTGTCAAGAGCTAATTATCTCTCTCAAGGAATTTCTCAATTCAACTATCCATGAGGATGTTGTATAAGGAAGCCAATGTGAAAATAAGGGCAACTGCTCTGATGCCTTATAACATGTCTAATACAAACTCCTAATATATATACAAAGAAATAACCTTAAGCATGTTATTCGATGTCCCACAAGAATCTCCAAAGAAGATGAAATATCTCAATAAGTAGCGTAGGAAACAATGATTCATGGAATATGAGAAGAGTGAAAATCTCGATATATAACCAGAGCATCAAATTTAATACAAATCCCTTGAGGGGAATTCCTCTCAAGGTAAGCTCAAATCAACCTCAATAGAAAATGTACATGGAACAAGATAATACACTACTACATAACCAGTCTACTTAACTGTTACTCCAGGAGGGAAAATGACTACAGATCGATATATATAAGATGATATGACAATACATATCAAATAAAGAAGGGGAGCAAGATCTCAACCCCATAAAACATTATTACACTAATCCTCCAAGGGATTGAAGTTAGGAATACATAAAACTGTGAATGCTTGGGTAGCCGGGCAATGAATGAGTTCAAAATATAATACAACATGGAAGAGGATGCAGGCCAGAATAGATGTGAAAACCTTCTCCAATGATTCAAAAGTAAGGGCATCCAATGTAAATCAATTAGGCACCAAATGAAGTCCCAGTGCTGTACCCCTCGAAAAAATAATGCTAGTGGGAACGAGACTACGTTGGGCATGAGAGAAACACATTTTTCCCCGATGCCGGATCCGTAATAAATCTCTTAGATTACCTCAGTTGATCTCCTAGAGAAGGAATGAGCTCTCTCTACAAACTGCCAAATCGAAGTGGTGATGAAGGTCCCTCACTACAACACAAGCACCCAACGTTCTCTTGCTACAAGAATAACGCAAAAGAGTCGCAAATGACTGCCAGCCTCATGCCATGATGAGGAAAGATGAAGTGAGCAATATTCTCCATGGCCTCCATGAAGAGAAGGGCATTCCTAAACAGAATCCTCTTGTGTTATGCAAGACCAAGTTGAAGAGAGCTTCAACCTCCAAATTATATCTTCAAGAATGATTCCACAATGGCTCTCCTTCATCTTTTATGCAAAGCATGCATGGACCCCACTCACATAGGTTTTCTCTCATTTGAAATTTTCCCTCCACTCCGACTACGCAATCTTCTTGAGCAAGCTTCCCTCTTAGGGTACGTTGTTGAATTTGGTCAACTCAAGTCTAACTCACCTTCCTTTGGCCCCTTTTCACACTTGGGCTGCTATCTTAAGCCACTTAAGTGACTTTTGAACCTTAGGAGTGTTTATTGTTACAAGGTTCCCTCACTCCATTTTATTCCTTTTATTAAAATAAAATAAAAAATTAATGTTCCAAATACTTTATTGGAAAATTTGGAACACATACCCCTCCCTCCCAAAACTTGCTTTCTCCTCAAGCAAGAGCAAGGATGAACTACAAAAAGAACCTCCACTCAAGGCATGGAGGCCCGAAATATCCCTCCCGTAGGTCCTCCATCCTCAAGCATCAACCAAAATGAGTCACCAACTAGGGAAACTCCCCGAAAGTACTCCTCCACCTTGTGCCTGTGAGAAATAGGTGGGCCGAATAGCATGAGATTTCTCCAGTAGCTTGGGTCCCATCCATATTTTCCACCAAGCTCATGCAAGTTGTCCTCCACTAAAACTGCGTTTGTTCATCAAGGGGATTCAATGCATCTAGACAATGTGGATGTTGATTCTTGCTTTCAAATTTGGATCAATCCAAGATGTTCTCAGCCTCTGTTCACACCCAAAGGTGCTTAATCTAGTCATTATTCTTTCCCCTTTTCACTTTAGGAGGTTTTTGAGTCGACTAAGAGACTTATGGGTCTCCCCACCCATTTATTTACCGACCTAGTGATAAAACAATTATAATATTCCATTTAGTCAGAGGCTAAATCTTTGAATATTGCGTCCGCTCTCCAAAATGTTGCTTGTCCTCAAGCAATCGTATAAGGAGATCAAAATTCCTCCCCTCCTCCTCTTATGGCCTCCTCATCAATATTTCCCACCACTTCGCAAACAATCTGCAATAAATTTGTCCTCCAATACTCCCTCCCAAGCATGCAAAACTAAATGGCTCACATCATGAAAAGGGAAGGTGTAAGTAAAACTCTTCTCGTATCCAATGGCTTACAAGATAGGAGTTATGAAAAGCTATAGGGGATCTCATGACCAATGAGAGACTCCTAAACCATGTTATCAATTCAAATGAAATGAGCCATTCTAGGTAGCTCATGAAAAGAATCCTCAACCCCGACGCGTATGCAATGGGTTAGCTGCATGGAGAGATTAGAAGTGGTTTATCTCTCCACTTATGGTAAGTATAAAGGTTTTGTATCTGGCCGAAATTTCATGGCCTCCAGATAACGTCTAAGTTACCCAGTTATATCAGCCATGAAATTCCTCCTCGAAGAATGCAAATCCTTCAAATGGCTCCTCCCATGTGAAGACAAGAAGTGTGGTGCAATCATGGTTTTCCCATTGTTTCTCCGAAACATACTACATGCAAAGTAGGGAGAATCATACTCCCAATGGGCATCTAACCCCTCATCTAGCACTCTCAAAATAAATCTCCTCGTGAACATAAGAGAAACAAAGAAAATATGGAAGCAAAACCAAGGAAAACAAGCTTTCAAGATATGAGAACTGAGATAGAACATAGTTCTTATGAACCAACAAGGACAGATTCCTTTGGTTCGCATCAAAACAAGTAAGAACAAGTGCTCTCCCAACTACGTTTTTTATCACCACAATCATTCTAGGATAGAAGCATGAAAGTGCAATGTGGTGTCAATGGTGCACACCAAGAATCATGTGGCCTCCCCCACAAACCACCAATAGAATGGCCAACATCAATGCTACAAATGGCCTCAAGTACATGAAAATACAATATAAAAGAAGGAAATATCCTCCTTAGTACAATATTCTCGATCACAAAAGGTAAAGGAATGCAAATCAAGGTGCATAAGTGTACATCCTCTACTATGTACTTTCGTCCGAGCCGAAAATGGCTCAACTGAAATTTCCGTACTCTCAATGAGTAGGGAAGTGGTTGTGCTAACCTCTCCATCACCATCCAGGCTATGCATCTCTCCATATGTTTATGTATATCCTAATGGATTCCCTCCCAAGTGAACCTCCATCAATGAATGAAATGCATCAAGTTGCATGGAAAGAAAGTCCAAGGTAAGCCGTATGTAGGAGCTTCCTCTGAGCTCGTAAAGTAGTCAAGAATACTCTCCCATAGAATATATGACCACCAACGTATCATGCATTTATCATCTCCATTTGGGTCATCAAGTATCAGTGAAGAAGGCACCAAGATCCTTGAGTACTCTACCAAAAGTTGAGACCTCCAATATGGATCAACCCTCGTAAGAGACAATGCTAAAGATCTGCAATGTGAAGCTCCCACATGTCGTTAGATGCCTTTGACATCCCCCATGCCAAATTCATCCTCCCAAGTGCCGATATGTCTATCATGTGCTTGCTCATGCTCACATAGAAGTGGTGTCCTTATGAAGTTGGCCTCCCATGAGAAGTTATCATCCACCAAGGACTAAGCTTGGGCAATGCAAGCATGAGTGGCCTCCATCTACCTCCAATGTATGTGGAGGATCTTTCCTCAAAGGAAGTACCATCTCCGTTTCTCCAAATCCATGGAATAGCCCCCGCACCATGAAGGTGCTGATACTCCATCACCGCAAGAATCGTTGTGCTGAGTATGTGTAGTGAGAGTGGGTAATGTAGAAAATGAAAGAGTACCTCTCCTCCTTAATTCTATCCCAAACTCGCGTTGTTCGATTCCTCCAAAGTCTTCACCTCTCCAAAATCTAAGAGTGGTGAACTAAATGATACCATGTCTCCCACCAACTTAGATCTGGTGACCTCCCGTGGAATGCCTCATGTAGTGAGACATCAAAATCAAGGGATTGTATATATGTGTGGATTGATTTTTCCCTCTTCATTGTACAATACAACACCTTATTTTGTGCGTAACCTCCCAAAATAGATAAGGGTGAATTCTCATCATCCCTTGGATGCTGATCCTTCCTTTCTTCTCCTTCCATATGCCAAGATTCACAACCCAAAATAACTAATGCATAATGCTCCGGAATTTTGGTTTGGTTCCCACATGTTAAATCATTTGGAACTTCCTTGCAAAGACACAAGGATTCCCCAATGGAAGCAATGGCTCCCTTCCATCTCCATGTGGTGATTGATTCTTCTCCCAATGGTACAAGATCAAGTATCTCTTCTCTCGCTCATCCTCTTCATCAATATGTAGATTTCCTCATCATCAATGAGAGACCCTTGATCTTGGTCTTCCCTTGAAGGAGGTTTCTCCATGTCTTCACCAATAGAAGAGGGTTCTTCAAAAGCCGTGGATCTGCCCTGGCAAGGTACCATGCATGTTTTTATCCCCTTCATCCGGAATATGGAGGATGGTAAGCAGATCTCTCCAAATCATGCAAAGGTTTTAAGTTTTTGGGTTCCACGAGATGTTTTACAATGTTTTATGACAAATATTTTCACCAATTCCTTAGTGAACCCAAGATAATTGTTTTTATTTGCATGATAAGATGAAGAAGAACTATTAAACCACAAATTATGGGCCATACCTTTGAGGTGCAACGCTCGCTACTCTAATTGCCCCTTCTCAAACTCGTGCAGCCGAAAATATGAATCTAGCTCCTCCACCCAAGCTTTGGTCGTGCACTCTGCTGATCCATCGTGAGTTAGATAGAAAGATTCTATCTCTCTTGATTCTATCAAATTTTTGGATCTTCTAGCTTCTTGAGTTGGAAAACTTTAGAAGTCCAAGTGCTAATCTCCATGATTGAAACTCTCATACCTTTCGAAGATAGACACTTGGCTACCCTCCCTTGGTGCATCTCCTTCCTCCATCCTTCTTGCAACGTTGAATGTGGTGAATAGATCGTCTTGTGGACTCACATGTGTGGTTGAATGGTCAATTTATCATGTAGAAGAGCCAGGTTTGCTTCACAAACCCCTCTCGTGAATTTCCCACACTTCTCCTCTTCGTCTCCTTGATCTTCTTTGACATGTTAGTGTAAGAAGCAAAGGAGGTTCTCTTTCCTTCATTTCTCAAAATAATGGATTCATGCCTTTGTTTTTCTGGTGAATCTTCTTTCCGTGAGAAATAGTTTCTCCTTCAAATGACATAATGTTTCTGGATGCACAGTGTTTAGCCAAGATTATCCTCCCCATACCACCGTAATATCCCAAAATAGGATTGGCAAAAAGAATACATGAACATAAAAATGTAAAACTCGAAAATATGAACATGAAATAAGAGGACTTGCATGTACAGCCATCATTTTGAATAAGATATCAATAGAAATATACAACAATATCATGAGGTACAAGCCACTCAAGCAATGGGAACAAGTCTCCAATGAATAAAACAATCAACACATGAGTTGGGCCGCAAATCGTATAGAATGTTGAGAAATGACAAAGTGGATGTCTATAACATTGTAGCTACTACTAAATACATATATAAATGAATGTGGCTGATAGAAAAAATAAAGGCCCAAGAATGAAGATATGGGTTTTAATAGATATAAGATTTCTAGCCAACCCGGAAAGGATTGCTAGAAGTACCAAAAAACATACAATGTGAAAAATGACCCCGGGGTTACTATGCCACTAAGACCGGGATCTCATGAGATGAGAGGCTATGAAAGATATGAAATAATGATGTCCTTCTCCAATGGTATTTCTAACTAGAAAAGCGGATCCCCCCACTGTAAATAGACCCTCCCGATGAGCTCAAAGATCCTCCCCAAGAAATGCCTCCAAAAATAATGCAAAGCTCGTGATGGAAACTATGTTGTGAGGGATAGATATGGTTGGCCTAATGCCAAATATGTAAGAATATTCCTGTGATTCCTCCTTGTTGATCCTCCATGAATAGACAACCTTTCCAGATCAAAACAAGCCCGTAAATGACTCTAAGAGATCCTCTCGCCGCACTCGCAACACAACCTGCCCTAAACAGAATTGTTGTAGCCGAATGAGGTCGCTTGGAAACATTTGGGAATGATAAAACAGCCCAAAGAACCTCTCCTTCCCCGAGGATGAGGAAGGGATTCCAATGGAATACCTTGTTAAACAAAGACCGCAACCTCACTAAACAAGAGGAAGCAAGTCTAAAAAGACAAATATAATGATAATCAAAACATGAATAAAAATGGTTGCTATCCCCTCCATATATAGTAGGATGAGAGCCTTCTCCACATTAGTTCCCATCCATATTTTCCACCAAGCTCACGCAATTTTTCCTCCACTAAAATCAAGATGTTCATCAATGGGATTCAATGTACGTAAATAGCATTGTTGACTTGGTCAAAGCCGATCAATTAACATGTACCACTGCTCATAACTCCAAAGGTGCTTAATGTAGCCGATTATTCTTCCCCTTTTCACATTAGGAGTGTTTTTATTGCTACTCAAGAGACTTATGGGCCTCCCCACCCATTTATTTACCGACCTAGTGATAAAACAATTATAATGTTCCATTTAGCTCGGACGCTAAATTTTTGGAATATTACAGAAACAAAGCCAAAACTCTTTCAATCGCAGCACTTTCCAATACAAGATCATTGATATATGAAGATAAATCAAGACAAGAAATAGCATTAAAATTCATAAAAATCCTTTGTCACTACAAACAAAATACTTTTTTCATTCAGGGAAAGTAAATATCTTGATTCAATGCAGAATAAAAATCTCAATCCATGCGTAAATACAAATCTCAGCACTAGTAATCAAGAATAACCATGAACTTTTTACTTTGTTACATAACATTCTCTACTCAAGAATCATTGTTAGCTTATTAAACCCTAAACACTTTTGTTTCTTTCATACATATTCGCATAATTGTAAGCATCTATAAAATGGGGAAATTTTGCCCATCGAGAGAACATTCAGATGTTCCTTTATTCTTCCACTCCGGAGTATTAAAAACCAACACCGAACTATCTTAGAGATGGATCAGTAGTGGGAATTCTATCCGGGATATGTCATCTTCACAAGGAAGAATGAGATCCAGAGGCTACCCCGGCCGACCAGCGTACTCCGACAGAATCCTGTCGTGCCACACCTTCAGCACGCCAGACCAACTATCCATGAGGACGATGTATAAGGAAGCCAATGTGAAAATAGGCAATCCAATGCCCGCATGCCTTAGAACATGTCTAATACAAACTCCCCGGCAGAATATAAGCACAAAGAAATAACCTTAAGCATGCTATTCAGATTCTAATAAGAATCTCCAAAGAAGATGAACACTTCAATAAGTAGCAAGAGTGAAATAATGATTCATGGAATATGAGAAGATTGAAAATATGATATATAATCTGTAGCATCAAATTTAATACAAATCCCTTGAGGTTCCTCTCAAGGTAAGCTCAAATCAACCTCAATAGGAAATGTACATGGAACAAGATAATACACTACTACATAAACTACCTACTCTCTAACCGCACATTCTATGAGGGAAAATGACCGGCAGATCGATATATATAAGATGATATGACAATACACTAAAGAAAGAAGGGGAGCAAGAGCTCAACCCCATAAAACATTATTACATCAATCCTCCAAGGGATTGGCTAGGAATACAAAACCAGAAATCGTCTGGGGTAGTCAAGGTACCATCAAGTGTACCAAAAATATAATACAACATGGAAGAGGATGGTAAGGCCGCAATAGATGTGAAAACCTCCTCCAATGATCTCAAAAAGGAAGGGGTCAGATCCTTACTCAAAACCGCACTCACTAGTGCACCAAATGAAAACCCTGTGCAAGCCAGCTCCTCTAAAAATAACGATGTATGGGAACGAGATCAGATGAAGTATGAGAGAAACACATTTATCCCGATGAAAATCGGCAGAAAGCCGATGTGATCTGTCGATCTCCTAGGAGAAGGAATGAGCTTCCTAAAGAAACTGTACCTTCGAAGTGTTGATGAAGGTCCCTCACTGTTAACATAAGCAACTCCGTTGTTCTCTTGCTACAAGAATAACGCAAAGAGGCCGCAAATGATCGCCTTGGCCTCATGCCATGATGTGAGGAAGATGAAGTACAATATTTTCATGGCCTCCCATGGAAGAGAAGGCCATTCATAAACAAAAAGAATCCCTCTTGTGCTAAGCAAAGAAGGCGACCAAGTTGAAGAGAGCTTCAACCTCCAAATTATATCTTCAAGAATGATCTCCACAATGGCTCTCCTTATATTTTATGCAAATCATGCATGGACCCCACTCACATTAGGTTTCTCTCATTTGGAAATTTTCCTCCACTCCACCACACTTGAGCAAGCTTCCTCTTAGGGTATGTTGTTGAATTTGGTCAACCATGGTCTAACTCACTTACCTTTGGCCCCTTTTCACACTTACAAGTTATCTTAAGCCACTTAAGTGACTTTTTAACCTTAGGAGTGTTTATTGTTGCCGCAATGGGTTCCCTCACCCATTTTATTCCTTTTATTAAAATAGTACAAAAATTAATGTTCCAAATACTTTATTGGAAAATTTGAACACATGTTCTCCTCCCAAAACTTGCTTGTCCTCAAGCAAGAGCAAGGATGAACTACAAAATAACCTCCACTTCAAGGCATGGAGTCCGAAATATCTCCGTAGATCCCTCAGTCTGGCAATCAACCAAAATGAGTCACCCCTCCAACTAGGAAAATCCTGGAAGTACTCCTCCACCTCAGTCAGAGAAATAGGTGGGCTGAATTTTTGAACTTGGTAAGCTTCATAGCCTACCCCATGCTGTCCTCTCTTCTTACTCATGGTGAATGTGGAGGAAAGCCAACTTGGGCCGCACAGTGTTTCCTTCAAGAGGCTAAATGAAGTCCCGCATCCCTGCAGGACCCTCCAACGCCGCAAATCAAGCCGGCCCAAATCATCTCATGTGATGAGCGTGGAATCAACATATGGTATCCAAATAATCATATGGTCCACCTCATGAAAAAAAATGCATGGTTTATCATGGTGACCATATCTTCTTTCCATACTCCCTCGGAGCATGTGCTACAAAGAAATGGAGGTCTTCTCTCCCAAAGGGCACATCCACCCAATGAGTCTCTCCTCCTCATCATACATATGGGGCTGCTGCTGATATATGGCTGAAATAAAATGATCTTCATGAGAGACCTAAGCCACTCCCATAAATCTAAGGCAGTCCAGTGAAATGCCTCCTCCAAAATTTGAACTCTCCAAATAACTCCTCCCACATGAAGGAAAGAGATGAAGCTTGGCAATCATATTGCCCATTGCTTCTCCCGAAACATACAACATGAAAAGTATGGAGAATCATACTCCCAATGGGCATCATCAATTCATATCCCACTTCCAAACAAGCTCCCCATGAACCAATAAAATTCCGCAATGCATGGAAGCAAAATCAATAGAAGCAAGTTGTCTCATGACAACCGGAAAGTGGATCATTGTTCCACCAAGGGAACCTACGCAAGGCACTCCCGGCCCGCATCAAAATGAAGAATAAAAGTATTTTTTACATCCACTTGTTTGCTGCCACATTCATCCTGCAAAGATGATCAAGGAAACAAAATTTTGTGCCAAAGGTGCACACCAAACCAGGCTTTCCCCCACAAACTACTTTCAGGAGATGGCCAAGATTTAATGAAGAGATCAGCAAGTATATTGAACATAATGTGCAAGAAGGAAGAATCCTCCTTGATATAACATGCTGATCATAAGAATAAGAGAGGACAAACATAGAGGAAATTATTACCTCCTCATCATGCACTTTGTCTTTGAGCCGAAAAATGGCTCCAATGAAAAGTCCTCCCTTACTCTGAAGATAGTAGGGAAGTGGTTGTGCCAATCCTCTCTTCATTTCTTGGGCTATGCATCTGCTCATAAGCTGATATACTCCATTAGGATGCCCTCCTAAGTGGATTCCTCCATCACCGAAGAATATGCATGGAAATGCATGAAAGAAGAACCCATAAACATTGCATGTAGATCCCTCTTCAGAGCCAGGCAACCAAGCCAAGAGAATCAAAATGTAGTGAGGAATGCTTCCCTCCATTACTCCTTCATGCTCATCATCTACATGCCTCCAAAATACATCACTTGTGGTAGCTTGGAAGACACTCCAACAATTAACTCAGCTCTCAAGTGATAGCGCCGCCGGCCTTGCAGTGGCCACCGTCATCTCAAAGCCCCTTCTTTGACATGAATCTTGCCAAAGAATCCTTCATCATGTTGCAGCAAATGTAGAGGTCTCCCATGGAGAAAAGTGCTACTTTTCATCCAAGATCAAAGAGCAACTCTGCACTATGCTAGTGCCTCCTTTCTCTAGGACATGCAAATAAAATCCGAGCAACAAGAGTATTGTTGCTCCCCTGTACTTTCCACCATACCCACCGAAATGTGGAACATAATGAGGTGGAAAGAGAAATGCCACTCCATCATGATGCACCCATACTCTCCCCCTTGTCCATCAAATACAATGAGAGTGAAAAGATCCCTGGGACCTATGGGTTATGGATCCTCCACAAGATAATCAACATGCAAAATGTACAATCCTCCATGATAGATGAAAACTCATGCATACCTTGAGAGATCCTAGAAGAACCAGCCGCAAGAGTCTCCTCCATAGGTAAGAAGCCGCCCTAATAATCAAGGTGGACGCTGCTCCTCCATGAATGTAACAGCACCGGCATAGCTCGTGTGAGTGGCCTCTCCCTCCACAAATCTTCCGATCAAGACTGAGAAAATCGCAAGAGTAGAAATCCTTACATGCCTCCCATGGTCAACCATCGAGTTCTTTCTTCTTTGCTAAAAGGGGAAAGATAGAGCCCTGAAGACTCTAGGTTTTTACATATTTAGCAAAGCTCCTCACTTATAATTTGGAATTCCAAGTGTTCTCCATGTTTCATTTCGCTCCTTTGTAGAATGAAATCGCATGGTCCTTCCACTTATCCTTCTTCATTTTCTCAACCTCCTTGGAGAGGTTAAGTTGCCGGGACCCAAAATTGATAAGATTTATCTCATCTTTTGCATCATCTCTCACCTCTTCTTCTGAAATTCGAACTTCACAAAAGGCTCAAGTTCGAATCTCTAATAACACTCGTAATATCCCAAATGGGGAAATATTTGTTCCATCAAGAACATCTTAGATGTTCCTATTCTTCCACTCTGATTTAACAACCAACACCGAACTATCTCGAGATGGATCGTAGGGGCATATCGGATATGTCATCTTCACAAGGAAGAATGAGATCCGCAGGCTACCCGGGGCCCACTAGCAAACTCGACAATAGAACTCGTGGAAGAGCTACTTTCACCCTTCAAGGAATTTCTCAAGTGACCACCGTCCATGAGGACACCGTATATGAATCCACGTGTTGGCAATCCAACACCGAGATGCCTTTAGAACATGTCTAATAAAAACTCCGTCCCGGTAATATAAGCACAAATAAATAACCTTAAGCAAAGTTATTCAGATCTCCCACAAGAATCTCCACAAAGATGAACACTTCAATAAGTAGCAAAAGTGAAATAATGATTCAAGTGGAATATGAGAAGAGTGAAAATTCAATGTATAATATGTACCATCAAATGTAATACAAATCCCTTGAGGTAAAATCTCAAGGTAAGCTCAAATCACCATTAGGAAATGTACATGGAACAAGATAATACACCGCTACATGGAAATCCATGACCTACATTTATGAAGGAAAATCACCGTAGACTCGATATATAAGATGATATGACAATATAGCTCAAATAAAGAAGGGGGAGCAAGATCTCAACCCATAAACATTATTAACAATCCTCCAAGGATTGGCTAGAATACATAAAACTTAAAATGTCGAGGTAGTTGGGTATGTCGCAACTCAAAATATAATACAACATGGAAGAGGATGGGAAGTGCTGCAATAGATGTGCAAACCTCTCCAATGATCTCAAAAAGGAAGGGGCTTATCCCCTACTCAAAAACCGCACTACTAGTGCACCAAATGAAACCCTTGTGCAAGTCACCTCTCGAAAATAACATTGTATGGGAACGAGATCGCGTTGGGCATGAGAGAAACACATTTGGCATGATGCCGGATCTACAATAAATCTATGATATGATCCTTTGCTGATCTCCTAGAGAAGGAATGAGCCTCTACAAAATAGCTCCGGAAGTGGTGATGAAGGTCCCTCATCGCAACACCGACAACCTGTTCTCTGCCGCAAGAATAACGGAAGAGCGTAAAATGACTACCTTGGCCTCATGCCATGATGTGAGGAAGATGAAGTACAATATTTCCATGGCCTCCCATGGAAGAGAAGTGGCATTCAAACAAGAATCCTCTTGTGCTACAGCACCAAGTTGAAGAGAGCTTCAATCAAATTATACCTTCAAGAATGATCTCCACAATGGCTCTCATATTTTATGCAAAAGCATGCATGGACCCCACTCACATTAGGTTTCTCTCATTTGAAATTTTCCCCTCCACTCCAATTCACGACCTTCTTGACAGCAAGCTTTCCTCTCTTAGGGTACGTTGTTGACTTTGGTCAACCATATTCAGCTCACTTGCCTTTGGCCCTCTTTCACACTTAGGCTGCCATATTAAGCCACTTAAGTGACTTTTTCACCTTAGAGTGTTTATTAAGTTGCTGTAATGGGTTCCTTACCTATTTTATTCCTTTTATTAAAATAAAGTAAAATTAATGTTCCAAATACTTTATTGCAAAATTTGGAACATTACAATAATTACACATCCCAAGCATATATAAGAATTGTTGCTCCAAAATTTGTCAACCAAGGACTCTTCCATAATACTTTGATCTATAATAAATAATCTCAAACACTTGCAATATTCACATTCAATTGCGAGAACTATAACTTCATCAAAATTATTTATGTGCTCTGATTTCATTCATTTAACCCCTCAATAAAACCTCAACCATATTCAATTCTTTGTCACACTCACTTTTTCCTTTACCAAAGCACTAATCTCTACATAATATATAGATCCTTGCAATCAGGTTAATATAATTTCTTATTTAATACAACAACAATGAGACTAGTTATCAATAGTATAATTATTTACAAGTCCCTTATATTAGTCCCTGCAAAACCTTTTCCAATCATGCACAACAATCTAAACCAACAAATGATTATTTTAGGAAACATTTGTCAATACAACATATGTGATTTAGTAACTAGAATACAGCGCACATCTGGAAATTATAAATTATATGTTTAATTGATCAACCTTTGAGTAAACACAAGGAATGATTTCTCTTAGACTTTCAATATTAACAAGAAAACCTTTACTATCTTCAATGTATGATGTGCACCAGAATTAGACTTACTTATTCTCAAATTTGGCCCTTGCAGATTAATAGTTAAAGAACTCAACATTTATATCAAGCTTTAGCTCACCTAGCTCGCATACATTAGATCTCTACAACCATACACCAAGCAAGCAAGAACTTAGACCAAATTTCCTTTATATAACGCATTAAAACTCCTCCTTGCACCCTAGTGAAATCACATTTTCTAGAAAATAACTCATGAATAATGCACACAATATTGATCGAATTACTTGCAATTTTATAGTTTCTTTTCCTCAATATTACCATGAGAAAACTCAGCGATTGTTGATGGTAATATTTGACAAGATCAAATAGACATTGCACAAACTTCTGAACAAGAATACCTTGACTAATTCCATGGTTGTTACACCAATTTTTGGTCATCTAACCTGTTACTATTAGATGCAATAAAGTACACCATGTAAGACCAATTTTACCATAGTAAAATTGCTTTCACTATGAAAAATAACTTAGTAATCCATAATTTATTAAGCTGTTTCTGATCTAAACAGGAAACCCCATCAGGAATAATTGAATAAATCCTTATTTGTTTGATTTTCCTCAAGGGATAATTAAATAAACCAATGTTTAATTAATATTCCTGGTCATATTTAACCCAAAACAAGAAAATTAATTAGATAAATCAGTATTTATCTTATTATTTTCTAGGAATAATTATTTAAAACACTATTTAAATAATATTCCTGGTTAAATTTGACTAAATAATTGAATAAATCACCATTTATTTAATTATTACTCAACCACATTCTTAAAATAATAAATAAATCATTTATTTATTTATTATTTATAATTAAAGGGATTTGACCAAATTCAAATTCTTTTTCCCTCCAACAAAAATAATAAAATATTCCATAAAATTTGGATCTACATTTGGTTAATAATATTTTAACTATGCACCAATATCTAGACTAACTCAATATTTTGTTATAAATAGAATGGTTTTTCCATTCATTCACTACCTTATGTTGCCTAAATATCACTCTAGATCTATACTTTTGGTCTAACTTTGATCCTCCATCACTGTCATATTTTCCTACTTTTTGCTTGTGAGCTCCCTTTGAGTTCCATTCTTGTTTGGGTTTTCTGCACCATCAAGAGAAAGAGATCTTAGATATAAAGCATTGAGGACATACAATAACCCATACCATTGAGGGGGACTGATAACATCTTTCTATGTTCCCTTCCCAACTGTCATAATACAAAAAATTCTTTAAAAAATCTTGTCTTGTTCATTGGATGCATGGAGCGACTCTTGCTTATTATTTGTTGTTTAATGTCTTTAACTGCATAGATCTAGATTTCCATAGCATTTTTTTTTATCACTAACTGCAGATCTAAGGAAATTGACATCCATCTTTGATGTTAGGGTTGTTTTTTATGCACGTCTAAAGTGAAATTTTTTCGTACGCTTGTGATTAGAATTCACACTAACAACTGGCAACTCCACAAGGGTTTATAATTACGATTGTGTTCATTTTTCTTGCATGACCAACTGCTTCAACCCCTATGGTTTTTCTTTAGCTTCTTATTTTTCATTTATTGATGTTTTTTTTTTAACTTTAAAACCCTAAAATAGTAAAAACTCTAAATTGTGTGTGTTTCTGGGCCTATTACGCAGGTAACAAGTATCAGCCGTAACAAAGATGACACTTTTTTTGAAAATCTTCTCCCGAAATAGTCGGAAGTGTGGGTCGTAATTTTTGTGCCAAAAAATGTGACCTCAGCTCTCAGGTAGCAGAAAAATGCCTGAAAACTGTGACCTCAGCGAAAAATAGGTCAGAAATTGAGACCTATACTTTTTGCGGGATTTTTCTGTGATTTTTCTGTGTTTGTCTGGGCCACTTTTCAGGGTTGTTTGACCTCCCTCTTCACCCATCTTGGACCAGTACTTGCTTATTTTTACTCGTCGAAGTAGGAACCAAGCGCCTTAGGGTTTCAATATGCTTCCACCTTTTTAGGAGGAGTTTAGTTGAAGCAGGTCCTCTAAGATTTCGGTGTTTTCAACCACTTTTTCAGATCTAAACCTGCACTTTCATATCCATTTCAGATCGGTTATTCATCCATCCAAAACACCGCTTTTCAGTTTTTTTTTGTTCTCCTTTAGGGTCCCCTCCGTTTCCCTTCAGGTTGTAGCCTTTCACCATCCTTCTTGTAGCATTTTTCCCTCTAGTTTTTTTATTTTTTCTGCACCTCTTTCCAGTAGATCTGACCTTTAGATCCCTATCCCTCATGACTTTAGATCCATTGGCCATTTTGTGTGTTTTGACTAGATTTGGCCCACCGATAGACTAGTTGTTGGGAAGCCATCCTCCTTGGGTTTAAATTGATGCATATTTAGCTATTTATTTTACTGTCACATTCAGTTTCCTTTACTATCATTTTCATATTTATTTATCATTATACAAAAAAAAAAATCTTTTTTCTCTACACACGTCCGGGCTTAGTTAAAATTAACACACTTATCACATACAAGCACACCCTAAGTGAAGAGAGCCTGGTTTACACTACCAGGACAAGACTTAAACATTGTAATCAATTGATCCTGCACCTCCCTCCCCTTCTTTACCTCTCTTCCTTTTTGTGTTCTGTGTCTCTTTACCATCATTGCACCCCCAAGGAATTTATCCCGGAGACTCCAAGGCCTTCATCCTCAGTTTCCGTTAGGATCCCTCTCACATCTGGACACTCATCCTCTTATGGTTTATGGTTTCCCTCGGGGAGGGGCCAGCTCCTCTAGCATTTTCGCCCCTCCTGACAGCATGTATCTAGGACATAGCATGCCTCACGCCTTTCCCCAACCGCATCCTCTGATGTCAGGGCCTGATTTTTCCAAACCTATTTACCCCAATGTTGCTCAACCTCCTTATTATCTGTATCCACAGCCAGGTGCTATAGCTCCTCCAACACAAGCACCTCCATCTCCCATGCCTTCTCAAGCTCTAGGTAATCTAGGAAACAATCCCCAAGGGAATATATCTAACACTACAACCTAGCAACAGGGAGATCAGCCCAAGCAGAACAAGCCTCTTCGCATGAATAAGCCTTGTTGTTGTTGCAATTCCCATGGTAACTATACCCATGATTGTCCCCTTTTACCTTAGATGCGTCAACTGTGGGAAGCTCAAGAAGAATATTGAGGACAAAAAGCCTCTACTTTGGTTCCTCCCTATGCTGCGCCTACTCAATCGATTGTGTTTACTAATCCTTTCCCCCAGAAAGGATGTGTGGCTGCCCAACCCTCTGAAGGTCAGGTGGCCGCTCAACCTCCTACATCTAGTACCTCTAATTACCATATCCCTATGATGAAACCTGACCAGTCCAATACTTCCAATCTCAACCTTCGACCGCCTCCTACCTCCAATTCATGTTCCATCGAGCCTCATATTCAAATTAATAGAAATTTTTGATATCTAATGGTCTCCATCGATCCTCACCAAGGGGGAGGTCCATACCAAGATCCCCGAGGGAACATTACATTGAAACGCTGCTTCTGACAAAGCTGCCCACTCCTACGATATAGTAGATGACTTGGCACAATCCCCTACCGCCATGTCAACACTGGAAGTCCTCCAGTTGTGCCCTTCACAACGAAAAATATCTACTAACTACTATGGGTGTTGTGGATCCTTCAAATGATCGTTTGATTTTCTTCGACATTGACAAGTCAGGGAATCACCCTGTTCTTGCATCCGTTGCCTTCCAAATCCCTGTCAAGATCTAGAATGCCAACGTCTCCTGTTGTATCATTGACGAGGGGGCATACACCTGTGTGATTTCCGCTTATGTTTGGAAGCAACTCAAATCTCCTAAGTTAGCCCCTTCCACTATCACCCTCCATGCGTGGGACGACCATTCTTCCCAGCCCCTTGGCATGTTCCACAATTGTCCTATAACTCTTTTAGGCAAGACTGTTTGTGTTGACATTGAATTCATTGATGCCCCGTTAGACTACAAAATTCTATTGGGTCGTAGCTACACTTATGTGATGTATGTTGTCCCATCCTCAAGGGTCCAATCGTAATATGTCATTTCCTCATAATGTAGAAATATCATCTCCATCGATCGCCTGATACATTATGAACCGAATTTGAAACCTCTCTAAAAGAGTCCATCATCTCTTCGGTGGCCAATAAACAAATAGTCGAACCTCCGACGAGTGTTTCACTCGGAGTCTTTAAATATTCCTCTTTTCTTGGTTCTTTCCTTGGTCTTCCTCCTCCTATATCTGACCCCAGCTCGTCGAATATTTGCATGATGAAATCGTTTCGGTCTGACCTTAAACAGACTGGTTCGACTAGTTAGAAGCCTTGCCCTCTGCAACCTGCTCCTAGCACCTCGAATCAACCTTTAGGACCCTCTCCTCAAGGCCCCTCATATGAAGCTAGTGTCCATGATCCTATCTACCCTCCCACAACAGTTCCCCCTGGCCTTAACCATCTCGGAGCTATCCCGCCTGGCCATCACCCCTCCGATCAAATACCATTTCTTGCTCCCTCTCCTGAAGTATTTTCGGTACCTATTATGGCTACCTTGTCTCTTCCTAACATGACCCTGGGGATCCCAGTCTGGTACATTGATCCCCTGCCCACTATCCTTCCCGGTCACTCCAAACCAGAATGCTTACCCGGTCCAACCGGGCGCCGCCATGATCCCCCCCCCTTGCTTCGTGCCACTCCGAACAGGACCCTACTCCTATTGTGAAATCCTCGAGTGAGGGGGACAAATCCTGCAAGAAGAAACCTAAGGACAAGGCTGCCTAGACAACGCTTGCTCCTCCTTAGCCTCCAAAGCATACCCCTCTGTGTACTTTGTGTGATGTTGTTGGTCTTTCCACCCATAATTGTCCTGAATTTCCTCGTATCAAGCCCATGGTAAATTTAGTGTTTCCTGAGTCTAAGGTCCCTGAATCACCTGTTACTTTACAGATTGTAACCAAGAAACCCAAGACTATGCACACAAACCACCCCTGTTATTTTTGTGATCTCCATGGCCACTATACCCACCTCTGTTCCCTCCTTGCAAAGTACTGCACCTCTTTGGACGTAGTTTTCTAGTACGAGGCCAACCACCATGAGTTTGCCTCTCCTTTACTTGCATGTTATGCTTTGGGCTAACCAGAGGACCCATCCACTCCCATTGACGTTCCCCCTCCCAATGTTAAGATGACAGAGTCTTAGACCACTATCCTCTACATTTCATTATCTATGAGATCCATTGTGGAAGACCCCTCTGGGGCTTTCCCTTCTGTTTTTCCTAACCTCTCTTCAGCGATCACCCTGGGCTCAACATCGATGGATCCCTCATCTACTTTTTTTTATATCACCCCCCGTGACGATGCACATGTGAACCTCTCTTCTCATGATGATGAGTCATGTAGCTTCGCTGCACCATGTGGTCTTTCTTCCAATAGCCACTCCATCTTCTATTGCGATGACGACATTATGGAAGAAATCACCACCCCTGATTTTATCCATCCCCCCTTAAATTGAACCCATGCATTCGAACCACATGCACCTTGTGGCCATTACATATACAGCCAATGTTTGGGTAAGGGGGCACCCATATTTGAGAGTCGAGGAGAAGCAATTCTCCACAACCCTCCTAGTGCATATGGACGTGTCAACTCTAGTACCATTATTTTTCCCCATTTAGAAGAACCTCTAGAGTCCCATATCACTTCATATCACTTTAGGGATGATCCCCCTCATCATTCTTTCCTCTTACATCAACAACCCAGTCCCCTAGACATTATTGTTGACCAACCTGTATTATTTTTAGGTGAGCATCAGTTCATTATATCTAAAACCACTCTTTAGGATAGTGACACCATTATGTGAACCAAGAAATTTCATCCATTTCCTTCATATATGCAGTGCAAAATGAGATTGGTAATCCTTCGTGTCATTTATCTAACTACATATATCCATTCTTCCCACAGAAGATAACCATAACATAAAAAAATGGTGAACCACATCATAAAAATGTGTTTAGATTCCACTTTTATAAATACATTTGCCATGACCATAACATGCTTGGGGGCACCTATGCCCCTCAACCATAAAAATCCCATCTCTCAACCAAAAACAACACTAAAACCCCCTTTCTCTGATAGGTCGCACTTTTTAGGCCATTTCCTGGGACAGGTCGCAGTTTCCTGCCCAGTATCTGCTACCCAGGTTATAGAACTGACCCCAAAAAGTGTGACCTGGCCTATTCCTGGGCTCTGGGTGCCTAATATCAAACTTTAATCCACTGAAATGGAAGACTATGGTTATGCCTATTACCTGCAACTGAAGAATCTCGATTCCAACGGTCGGTTTGTCTGCTATGATTGCCGTAAAATTTAGGGCCTTTTCTCCTCTCTACAGTCACCACACCTACACTTGAAAATGAATCAAATTGGAGGGAAAATGTGTTATTAAAAGAACAACCCTATATTTTTCATTTTCCAGTTGCGACCAAACCGTAACTCAGTTTGGAGAAATGTCAGCATCATTGCAAAGCTCTCACTAAGCTCTCAAATGGGTATCCTTTCATTTTTGGTGATTTGATACTTCACCTGGACACATTTTTTCCAAGAAGGGTCACTTCACCACTTCTGAAAATAAAATTTATTCACTTACAACACTTGTACTTTGGGCACCATGTTGCCTTCATACTTTCCATGCTTGCGTCGATTTTTGTCGTGAGTAACCATCTTGTACTCATGTTTTTATGGTCCCCACCAGGCCTATTCTATGTGGCAGCATCATCGATTCACCCTTGTTTAGAACATCTGATTTGAGTCATCATCGCATCCATGGAGTCTGTCCTGAGTCCCTTTTGTCTCCCACCAAAGTCTTCCATCCTTCATTGCTTTGTCCCTCCCTCATGCCGCACATTTTTTGCCCTCAGTCATACTATCCCCTATCCCCTCCAGAGTCAAGTCAGTAGCTGCAAGGTCATCCATGCCCTTTATGCTCTAACAATGGAATTCGTCAACCCGCTACTCAGTACCCCACATTCCACCATCATCCTCAGTGTCAGTCTATTAGTCACTCTACTATTATTCCTCGTGCCTTAGTTAAGGATTCCTTATTGCCTCACCTATGGTGGACCTCCTTCTGTCGACATCATCTTATTCATTCCAGAAGACAGGTCTAGAGGGCGGTGTTCCTTGGTTCCAGCTTCCACTTTTTTCAGTGCCTCGGATCAGGAAGAGGGGCCCTTTATTTCCCTTTGAATTGATTGTTTCTCAATTCCATCTCCTCATAGCATTATTGAGATCCGTATACTGTGTGATTCAGTGATGTAGCAGATTGTACCAGTGATTCCCAGGTGTGTGTGAGATGTTTCAGACCTCATGAGGGGGTGGCCCCTCAGGTAGCCCCCCACATGCCCAAATGACTTATCTACTATAGCCTTGGATGCAGCTCCATAGATTTTATGGTTCCGGCCTTATCTATTTGCAGTGCCTCTTTAGTTTGCATGTATCATTCATATTTTCAGAGCCCTTTCCTGTTTTACAGGGCCTCTTTGGTTGTACTTATATCTCATGTACTCAGATATTACTGTATAAGTCCTAGTTGTTGTCCCAGGCACAATATGTATCTGGGATCCATTATCATTTTTTTATCTAGCCCATGTTTATGCCAGCATGTACTATATAGTTCAATCCCTTGTTTGTTGGATGCATCTTTATTCTATGTACTTTGTTATCTTCGTGAGCATAGGTATGCCTCCCCTGCCTCATGTAGAATAGGTACTCACTCATAAAAGAGACTTGTCACACCCGTAAGTCTCACCTCCTTAGGGTCTTGTCCACTCGTGCTTTATTCTACCTTATATTTCTCTCTCTCTCTGACTCCCCCTTCGATGTCTAGTGATTGAGTTTTTACAACGTACTTCGGTCATACGATTAGCTCCTAACGCTCGCACGCTGGGGGGTAGTCTGTTACACCAATTTTGGGTCATATAAATTGTTACTATTAGATGGACTAAAGTACACCATGTAAGACCAATTTTACCATAGTAAAATTGCTTTCACTATGAAAAATAATTTAGTAATCCATAATTTATTAAGTTGTTTCTAGTCTAAACAGGAAACCCCATGAGGAATAATTGAATAAATCCTTATTTTCTTATTTTCCTTAAGGGATAATTAATTAAACCAATGTTTAATTAATATTCTTGGTCATATTTAACCCAAAATAAGAAAATTAATTAAATAAATCAGTATTTGTCGTATTATTTTCTAGGAATAATTATTTAAAACAACATTTGAATAATATTCCTTGTTAAATTTGACTAAATCATTTATAAATAATTGAATAAATCACTATTTATTTAATTATTACTCAACCACATTCTTAAAATAAGAAATAAATCATTTATTTATTTATTATTTATAAATAAAGGGATTTAACCAAATTCAAATTCCTTTTCCCTCCAACAAAAATAATAAAATATTCCATAAAAGTTGGATCTAGATTTGGGTTTAATAATATTTTAATTGCCTTTTAATATCTAGATAACTCAATATTTCGTTATAATAAAAGGGTTTTTCCATAAATTCACTATCTTTTGTTGCCTAAAGATCACTCTAGAACTATACTTTTGGTCTGACTTTGATCCTCCATCATTGTCATATTTTGCTGCTTTTTCCTAGTGAGCTCCCTTTGAGTTCCATTCTTGTCTGGGTTTTCTGCACCATGAAGAGAGAGAGATATCTTAGATCTGAAGCGTTGAGGACATACAAGAACCCATCCCATTGAGGGGGACTTGTAACATCTTTCTATGTTCCCTTCCCAGGTGTCATAATACAAAAAAATATTTAAAAATTATTGTCTTATTCATTGGATGCATGGAGCAACTCTTTCTTATTATTTTTTGTTTAATGTCTTTAATTGCATAGATCTGGATTTCTGTAGCATTTATTATGATCATTAACTATAGATCTAAGGAAATTGACAGCCATCTTTGATGTTAGGGCTGTTTTTATGCACAGCTAAAGTAAGCTTTCTTCGTACGCTTGCGATTTTAATTCACACTAACAATGGTTCTACCCAAAGGTTTTTTCTTTTTCCTAACTTATTGGTAGTAATGCACCATGACCATTTAGGATGTGCATTATAACTCAGTTTTATGCTTTGTAACCCATGTTATAACTCAGGTTTCTCCTTAGGAACCTATGTTACCTTGATCTATAAATTGAGTTTCTCCTTAGGAACATATGTTACCCTAATTTCTGCTCATAAATTCACATTTAAGCTTCTCCAAACCCTATCCAATATTTTACAACTTCTCTAAACCTTGTCCAATCTCCTGTAGCTCCTTTTTAATAATTTCATAACTTGTTCACACTCTTCTGCAAACATCATAGGTCATCACCTAGCTAGGGACATCAATTTTGCACACAATCACAAATAGTATAATAACAAGATCACGATCTAGGTTGACATATTATTATAAGATCATGATCTAGGTTGGAATAAAGACCAACACACTAGCCATAATTCCAAAATTATTTTAGGTTAAGTAAGTACGTTTAATAATATAAATATCTTAAGAATGATGAAAAAGGAATGCATGTCAAAGAAAACTAAATAATGATATAGATGGACTCCTTGAGATACCATCAATTGAGAATAAATGGTAATGGAAACCATCCAAGTGTGAAATTCAGGAAGGATATTTAGTTGGTAAATTCAAGGAATTGGGTAAGAATTCCTTCGATTTGATTTCGTATCATTCTGATATATTTGTCTAGCACAGATTTCCACGTGGGGTATGGTTATGGTAGAAAGCTACCATCACATAATATTTGGTGAAAAAATTAGAAATTTATGTGTGCTATCATGCGGGACAATTGTTATATAAGTGAGTGATACACTCACAAGTTAATGAAATTTGTGTTTGGTAATGCATGGATATGTATGGTGCTTATGGTGCTAGTAAAGAACATGAGCATAAATTGTGATTATACTTGGTGTATATGAATATAAATGGAATGCATTATGTCTAACTGCATGCTTGATATAAAATACTTATTAGAGTATAATATAAGTGTGAAGCCTTCAATGTCATAGGTTATTGAAATTTGGTAATGTGTGTGTGCATAAATATGTGTTTGTATGTGCCTTTTTGATGCGCTAAATGCATGCATGCTTGAGTGGAATAAGTGATAATGAGACTAATTATCTAGGAAAGTAATTATTTTTAATATATTTTGAAAGGTTGTTGATTGTTGAAGTGAGTGGTGTAAATATCTCACTCCAATAAAAAGTGGCATGAGAAATTTGATAGCTAATAAAATCTACAATGGATATCTCAATGGATAAAATGAATATGAAAATCCCATCATTGAACAAGTTTAATTCGTTGGCATGAAAAGACTAATTTTTATATGGCTTATTTTTTCCTAGAATGGTTTAGATTGTAATGAACAAATATGTAATGCAATGTTGTTTTGCTTTCAATTTGTGTATAATTTAGTTGAATTTATTGAATGATTGACTATGTAAATGGTTTTGAAGACCAATTTAGTGGTTGTTGTAAATTATATATTTAAACTATTTGTATGCATGAGAAATCAACATTGTTTGACCAAGTAATAATGTATATTTAATGTATGTTTCCTTATGTGTGACTTCAAATTTGATCCCTTCATGAATAATGAAAGTGCTATCACCTGCAAGGAGCCCAACTTTATGAAAAGAGTCCCATGTTTGTGTGTGTGTATTTGTGTAAGAATATGT
Organism: Pinus albicaulis; assembly: GCA_034641835.2. Lineage (NCBI taxonomy): Eukaryota > Viridiplantae > Streptophyta > Pinopsida > Pinales > Pinaceae > Pinus > Pinus albicaulis. The sequence goes on along the minus strand of CM076580.1, from coordinate 262,798,790 downwards.
GTATTTGTGTGTTTGTGTGTCTGTGTGTGTCTGTGTGTGTGTGTGTGTGAATTGTATTTTGTAATAGGTTAGATGATGAATATACCTAGGATGGATAGATAAAGGTTATGAAGTAGAAATCATGAGATCAAGGTCATGTTGATGGTGCAGGATGCTGCTAACATTGTAAGGGGATCTCCCCGATGTGAAGTCCCAATTATACCTCACACAATTTGATGTAGGAGTTCCATCTATTCATACGGTCTAACCATCATTGGAATGATTTAAAAATATGGCTTGGTTACCAACCGACACAATATAGCACACACTACTTTGGGAGAGCAAGAATGTGAGATTTTTTATACATCCAATGTAAGGAATATGAGGGAGACTTCCATGGTTGGTGAGTGAAATGAGCCACCGGTTAGAAAATTAATAGAATTATCCTAAAGGGGGGCCCAAGGATAAAAATAATGACTTTTTGACTATCTGTAGATTAGTCCGCATAATAATTAAAATTGTTAAAGCATAACAACATTCATTCAATAATATCCATTCCTAAGCAATGAATTAGTTCATTAACCTAGTATGTAAATAAAGAAACATATACCATAAACATAACAAGAATAGTCCAACTACATCTATGATACACGTATTAAGGAATGTCACTCATTGAGCTTCTGATTAAAATTGTAAGATCCCAAGTACATTGTTACATGAATGAAAGACTGTGTCCAATAGTGGAACAAGAAGCCACAACTTGCTTCTCCAAAGAATGATATATATCATATGTATTACAAGAGAAGCCAAGGCAAGGCCTCCAAAATATAAAGCCTTCCAAAATCCTTTTGCTCGAGTTATGAGGATCTATTTATAATCATTGAGAATGACCTTTGAGCTTCCTTAGGACTCTTTGACTTCTATGACTTTTCATATTCTATACATGACTCATTACTTTCCAATGTGTCACTTTTCACATTCCATAGGTGTCCCTTGGACTTCATTACATATCATTTATTACATAATACAATTTACAAATGAGACAGTGGCCTAATAAGACAAAAATGGAAATGGGACAAAGGCTCATCAAATGGATAAATCATTTGCTTCCTCATGGAGTTCACCTATAATTTAAGTGTTTCGTGCTCTAAAATCCTCTGAGATGGCTTGGACCCAAAATGGCAAGTCCCCTTTGTAGTTCATCTTCACCTCTAGTGCCTCCATTAGTATGTTCTTAGAGCTTGAATGTAAATTATTCCACATCCATGAGAGCTTCATGTGCACTTTGACTAGTGTAAATGCATACAACTAAATAATGTCCTTGGTTACCTCTAAGCCTTCCCATTATGTTGCATTTTTTATTTGTTCAATATATTCTTTGATCTCCTTGAAGATGAATTCTCTACTTTTGATTTCTTTAAGATATATCATGGTGGGCATCCCATGTTTCTGTGTTAGAGACTCAAACCCACTATTCAGTCGATTATATGAAACCATAGTATTAACCAATTGTGCTACAATATGTGAGTAGTAATGCAGGTGGAGTATCAATTGAATTCTATCCATTTCTACGAAAATATTGTCCTTCTTTTCCAAATGTTGCAGAGCATCGAGATATTTGGCAGTCCACTCCTACATCTAGTCAACTTCTATGTTTGTTATCTTCAGTGGTTTCACCACTTCTTGTGTGTTCTTTTGAATTCCAATGAGAGGTGCCATGACCTATTGTATAAGTATCATCTCAGCATATAGTTGTTCCATGGTGTCCTCCATTGGGACCAACTCTTTTTGCATGGTTGACTGCAATTCTTCAATGTTGAGGTTCTGTGATGACATCTGTTGATTCTATGTTGCAATATGTCCTACCTATTTTTTCATCTCAGTGAGTTCTCTTCTCATCTTGGCATTGTCATTAAAAAAGTAGTCATGTTTATCTTGTTTCACTATATCAAATGTAATATTTGTCGTCATTACTACCCTTGGATTCCTTCTAGTGTTAGAAGTTATCACCTTCTTTATAGAAACTGAGACTAGATTCTAAGGATCCTTTGAGAAATATCTATTCCTTTGTTGCACAATCCTCTTCTTCAGTTGATTGAAAGTTACACTACATACATCCATGACTCTGTCTGTTGGTCAAGTTTTCATCCCCATCTCTCCAAATTAAAGATGAACACCTGTGAGAGGATGTTCTCCTGAAGTATCTTTCTCTTCGTCCATTATCTAGATGGTATCTTATTTATTTAATTATTCCTCTCCCAACTCTTGAGTCAAATGTTCTTCTTCCAATCTATTTATTACTTCCTCCTCATGGGACTTTCTTTTCTACTCTTCTTCTATCCTCCTCTTATATTCTTTTTTTGTTCATTTCTTCTCCAAAAACTCATCCTGTTGACTCTTCCTATGTTCTTGTTTTTCTTCTCCCTACTCTTCTTAACTAGCTCTTGGGTTTGAAGGATATACTTTCCATTTCTTGTTTCTCTCGCTCGTTTAGGAATACCTGATCCTTTTCTTGGGAGCTACATTCTTTGTTTGAGGTGTTATCTCCTCCCCCTCCTACACTTGGAAGCCTTGAACTAATGAATCATGGGGTGAAATGGTCTTCGTTGTTGGATTTGTCTTCATCTTAGCATTGTATTGTTTCTTTATCTTCTCATCATCTATTTTGGAAATCGATGAGTACCTCATATTTTGACTGATCCTTTGACAATGTTGCCTGACAATTCGCCTAGGATCATATCCATGAAAATATTTAGTAGAAAAATGTAGGCAATCCAGTTGTTTTATCTTTATCAATCTTGCCTTATGGATCTTTAATTCATATAGTCTGATCCTCAACGAAAATATATGCCAAGGGTGCTATGAAAAATTATGAATTATGGATAAAACATTCTTCCCTAGAAAAGTGCTTATCTAGAACAACATATTAAAGACTTTGCGAATATTTTTCCTAACTGTAAATAGACACATAGAACAGATCAAAGAACTTACTTGGATTCCAAGAACTTCATATTCTCCTTCTATCTCTCTTGTTGTAGCTTCAAATCCAAGCTAGATGTTGAAAATATTTCCTACAAATATGAACACTAAACAGAAAAATATAGCAATAATACAGATGTCTATTCAAGTTATTTAGTTAAATAAATTAAACATAAACTATATACATCATATAAGAATTCATAATATGGAACACATGAGCTTATATAGATACATGTGTGGGAAAGTAAGCAGCAATCTTTATTAATGGATAGAACGGGAGGTTACAACCCAGTGATTGATTTGAAGTGACCATCTCCAGCAGCATCCCAGCCTCATCACAATGCAGATCTCTACAGCAGCATGTTACACAAATCAACTCCTCATTTGAAATTCCACCAGCATTTCTCTACTCAAATTCTTCCTTCCCATTTCCCAAACCAAGATTTGTTTCTCAATTTTGTTCCTAGGTGAAGGCAGGTTTACAAACAATGACTTTCCAATAATAGGAAAGACATGTTCCCAATCTTGTAGATGGACACATGGATTCAAAGTTTGACACATGTGAACTCTTCTAGAAGGCATTGGCCAAGTGGAGATTCCGGAAAAATGAGAATTTTCTCCCAATGTGACCAACGCACCTATGAGTGTCGAGAAGTGCTTTGCAGAGCAGCCTTGAATAGGGCTACCTACATATGCAACACACTTATTCCCTTTAGAGGCAATGTTGATGAGCTCTCATATGATATATTATAAACTTAAAATCTTGGAAACCTTTGCAAATGAAATTCATGGATGATTTTTCTTGTTCTTTGTATTAGGGCATGTAGAAACTGAAATGATAGGGGATGATAGACCCTATTCATTGGTCCTGGAGATGATTTCCAGTTAACCAGGTCATTGGGAATGATGCCCAAATTGACCTATAACAAATTGGCCCCTAAAGCATGAAGTCAGAATAATAATAATAAAAAATTGGTTGAGATGCTTTACACTGTGATGGGCTGGGGATGAAGCGGAGTAGCGACCTGCATCAATCTTACAATAGATTGCATCATGATATATCCTCTTGATCATAATTGCTGAGGGTAGGCATTCCCATGTTCAGCACATAAACAATCTAATAACATGTACATAATTCAGAAAGTCGTCTACATTGGAATGTTGCCCAATACAGACATGCCTATAGATATAGGCCCATGTTTGATGACAATCTGTATGTAAGGTCACCGTACAGATGATGTCTACACAATCCTAAAATCACAGCTTGGATGGCTGAAACTAGATCCGGGGTCTTCTTATCTTGTTTATTCGATCATTCGGGTACAAGTCTATCCATGTGAATATATGATTTTTAGTCAAACATGGAAAGACATCGTTTGATTACTAGCCAATAATGTGAGTTGTTAACAAACATGAGAGAACCACCATTGATGTCAATGGCCCTCAAGGTACTGCAGTACATTTCATAAGGCGTGAATAGATGATTTGATGTCAAACGACAAACAAAATATTTTGGTCAAAAGTTCGGAAGCGAGGATCTTGTCGATGTTGTAACAAGCCTCATGCTACTGGAACATAATGTTTCTAAGTGAACTTCCTGGATAATGATTTTTTATCGATAGGAAGCCACCTTATTAAGAAACAAGAGTTACAGATTTCGGAGACAAAGGTATGACTTGATATAGCAATGTTCAGGGATGACTGTCATGAGAATGAAGGTTTATGAGTATTGCAAAAGGATGAGTATTCATTAGATGACTTCTCTTGAACATATCGGCGACACTGAGATGAGTTGGCAGCATTGACCCAAAACCGAAGTGAGGGTATGATGAACCATAGGTATGAATGAATCATCAAGAAGATTACCCAAACCAAACAGTCACGGTGATGGAGTGAAGTGTCATGTTCAATAGCGACCTGCTACTGTAAATGTTATGTTCACTTTCCCAAATTTTTCACGGTTATTTGTTGACCAATACCTCTTTATTTTTTAACAAGCTTGAGGATGATAACATTTTCTTGATCTATAATTCAACCCTTTGGGCGAATAAAGTATCGCTATTTAATAATTTAACGAGTCTAGCAATGAATGAAACTCAATTCGTGCCATGATCGACAAGCCCGTTGCTATTTTATGTTTTAACAAGCTTAATGACAGTGATAGCCTAGTCCTTTTTCATATTTAGAGAGTCTAAAAAAGAGGATGAAAGAGAAATCCATAAGTACTTTTTTCATAAATTTGTCACTCAGATCCGAAAAAGTGTAAAATGATATCTAAGAGGACCTGTTTGGTCATGTTTAACCAAGGTATTCCTTTTTCATAAATAATCTATCTCAGTTTGAAAAAGGGTTAAACTTATACTGAGTAGATATCAATTCATTTACTTTAACGAGCTCGAAAAGACAAGTGCTCATTAATCTTTTCATATTATCGGAGTCTGAAAAGAGCTGAAAAAAGATTCCAGGGGTTCCTTTTTCGCTGTTGTCGAAGCTCGAAAAAGAGATAAAAGTGCACTTCAAATCCTTTTTCTTTTTTAACAAAGCTCAAAAAATAAGGAGGAAAAGTATGCTTTGTGGTCAAGTCATTCTTTGAATAAATCTGCACGACTAATCTGTTCATCAGTTGTATTTCCTGTTCAGAACAACATCAAATGGATTAAAAATACATGTTTCATGATAAAAACATAATAAAACCACAAAATTTTCATAGCAATAAATATAATTTGAAAATAAGTAAATGACTATTAAAAGAGTTTTTACTATTCATTTTTACCATTCCATATAGAAGTTAGTATTTGTACTGTTTTCTCAAACCTGATTTTTCCCTCAAGATTTAGTCACATTTAATCATTTGGTGTGGATGTATTTCTGCTATTTGATTCAAAGTTAGTGCCATGAACCTCCTCTTTCCTTCTTCGCAATCATTTCATTTCCAATTTCTGCAAATTTTTAGGCTTTTGGGGTCCTCAGGGTACCCCACTCCAAAAGACCAACGCACCCTTTGGATGTCGAAACCCGCATTGCATAGCAACTAAATTGAAGGTTACTTGCATATATAATGCACCGTCTCCTTGTTGTGAGGCCTCGTTGGGTGAAATTCATATTTTTATTTGCATTCTCGCTCAAAATTTGCCCGTGCATTTACTGAATGGAACCAATAGACCTTATGGTTTCATTTCAGGTTTTCATCTAATTATATTGATAATTACATGGAGGGAAAGAAAGCATAAATAACAGGATATGATTTCCCTAAATGATCCTTGCACAGTAAGAGCCCTAAGAGATTGTGGACTGTTAAAGTACTTCCAGTTGTTAGGGATGAGGCAACAAATAGAACTCTTGGAGTTCTTAGTTTGAGCATGGGATCCAGCTATTGAGGAATTTCATATTAAGAACCAAGTGTTTCCCATAAAAGTTTAGGATGTATACTTTCTTACAGGTTTTTCGAGGAGAGGCTTGCCTATTTCGCTTTTAGGATCTATTGTTGGAGGAGAGACAGTGAGAGATTATGTTTTGAAACATTTTTATCTAAGGGCAGAGCCAAGAAAATATGGAAAGATAAACACTCGGGATGTTAGAGATTTTCCTTTGAGAACTATCCTTTTCACAATCGTGAAACTTGCTGGCACCGTTACACTACATGTAGAAAATAGATCGTATATGCAGTACGTGCTAGAGTGTATGGAGACAACAGCATTCAACTGGTCTGAAACTGTTCTTTCTCAGATAAAGGAACAACTAAAAAAAAAAAAAAAGGGAGGAGGGAAAAGAACTTTAGTTATGGTTCGATCCTCATATCCTTCGCTTTAGAATGGATTCCACTGATGCAGTCATAGCAAGTGACACTGGATGTGTCTAATCCTAGAGATCCACTGATGCAGTCATAGCAAGTGACACTGGATGTGTCTAATCCTAGAGATCCACGGATGCAGAGATGGGTAGAACTAATGGGTAGACATGCATGCCAATCGACCATTGTGTTCTCGACTGTGTTCTTCGCCTGGTTCTGGAGACGAATTGTCACCATCAATGAGTAGGCATATGCAGGCGTTGATTTCCAAGGAGATCCAGATTTAGCATTACCAAAAGGTGCTCAGTGGGGTGCAATAGGTAAGAATGTTTTGACCGTGTTTTGATTTTTTCTAAGGTTTATACAATTTTTTTTGTACTTTTGAAATTTTCCCAAGACTAAAATAAATGTTTGATGTAATGAAAATTTTGGTCGTGTTCAACCAGTAGAGGAACCAGAGCATGAAGCAAATGTGCCAGCAGAGAGGGCTGTTGGGAGAGCAGTCCTTCAGGATCTTGATATGGCTAAGACTATGACTGAGCTTCGACAGCACATAGATGGGTTGACCTTCGGGATTCTGGATTGCAGGATCGAAGAGTTACCCAGGCGACTGTAGTGACACACTATTGGGGTTCCTAACCACTGGATGCAGTTACTACGTAGGATAGCTAGATCTGTAGTATGTTACCATGAGCACCACTAGTTTACTTTTGACATTTTGCATACATTTTGAGGTCAGATGACCAAATGTGTCTTGGGCACAAATTTTTGTAACAATCGATGACTATCTATCTATTTGATTTTAGTGCTTTTCTTATGTTTATTGTGCAATCCTATTCAATGATGTGAATTTTTACTTTTACATATGTTGCAAATTTCTGTCTAAAACTTAATTAGCTAAAGAATCAGTCAATGTGTTCAAATTTCTGGAAATGTGTTGATATTGAATAAAATCGAAGTGTCTTTCCAAAAGTTGAACTCTTAAGAAAAATCTATACAGTGTTGGATTTCTAAAAGTAAAAACACTAGTAAGTTGTAATACCACAAGTTGTAAGTCTAACCTTATGCTGATGTGATTAATACCAAATGAAATGGCATTAGAGAGAAGTTCGATCAATGCACTATACTTAGTGATATTGTTCATCGATCTACCGATACAAATCCCTTGAAAACTCACTAACTCGATGTTTGGAGCGAAAATGGCCCACGCTAGAGAGGATAGATTCTGCGTACTACGACTAGCACCATCAGCATATCCAACAAATGGTTCTGAAGATTCAGACATTTGTGATGAAATGTAAGGTGGATTACTAACGTTAAGAAAACTCTAAAAACAAACTAAGATAGTGAATGCAAATCAACATCATATATATACAATATAATACAAAATATTACTACGCTCATGATTAAGCATAGTAACATTTTAGATACAACCCATTTCTAGGTTGCAATAACGGAATTCCATCGTAATCAACCAACTCATAGACACCCTCAGCAAGAACTCTTTTGAAAATATAGGGGCCATGCCATAATGGCTCAAATTTTCCTGTACCTATTACATCAGATTCTTGATCATAAAGTAGGACCGAGTCGCCCTCTGAGAAAATGCGAGGCTGGACATTTTATCAGACATGCCTTTATATGTCTCTATAAAATAAGGTATTACTTGGGATTCATGATGGCTTCATCAAGATGGATGATGCCATGGAGACACGCTTTGAGGTGCTGTGCAATGTCGATCATAGTTTTAACAATGGTATTTCACATTGGATTGGTAAGATAGCTTCCACACCATACACCAATTAAAAAGGAGTAAAGCCAGTTTCATTTCTCACCAAGGCTCGATACACCCACAAGGCAGAGTATAGGATCAAATGCCAATTTATTTTATGAACTCTAATCATTCATTGAAGCATACGTTTAAGAATTTTGATGATAGTTTCAACTTGTCAATTTGATTGTGGGTAATAAGGAGTAGAATTATCATGTGACAATCCTAACTTGGTAGTCAATTCAGCCATCATGTGATTGTGAAAATGCTTCCCATGATCTGTAACTATATCCTGTGGGACCCCAAACCATGCAATAACATGATTAAAGAAAAACAATGCAACTGTCTGTCCTGTGTTGTTGAATGTAGGCATCGCTTCGGCCCATTTGGTAAAATAGTCGACTACGACAATAATATAACCATGCCCCCCGGATGAACGAGGGTTACAAGTTAAGTTGAGTCTCAATTCTGCATCTTTTCCATACACTTTTCTATACCTTTTTTCACTCACCTGAACCTCCCAAGTTGTCAATATCATTGTATGTTAATTGCAAAAGAGCATCTAACATGGTTTTTAACTATATTTTTGTGTCTGCTGTTTGATTTAGATTTTGTTCATTTAGTTGCGGAATCTTGCCACTTTCCGCAGCTGCTGCAACTTTCCGCAGCCATTTTGTGAAACTCTATGTTACAGGTGTCTACAGGAAAAACGAGCCACATGGGCAAGTCAGAAATGATGTGGACATGGTTCGTGTCCTATTGGCTCGAGCAAACTCATCTAAAGAAGCTGTGGTCAAAGGCGTCCAAATGGAAGTCAACCATAGAGTCTCACGGTGACAGGACTCTGTTTCGTGTCACGTGAAGGTTCATATGGCCGTTTCTGAATTGCGGAGGATAAATCAACATCTGTACATGGCTCCTTAGCCGAATTCAAACATCCACTCCTCATATATTTACTTTTCAATACGGCCATGATCCTAGATCCGTGGACGTAATGGTCTACGTGTTCTCCACCAGCATAAACTTTAGGAATTAGTTATGTTTCTTTTGTTATAAATAACGCGTTTGCATACACATATGAGATTAGTCGAGGTTAGTCTCTGTTAGTTTTTATTAGTCTTCTCTGTAATGTAATTACGCTGCCTTTGTGCCGTAATACTACCTTACTGTTATGACTGCATTTTAATATAAGAAGACTCTGTTTTCCAACGTAATTCGTACTTGAAGATTGTTGCCAAGGCTGGTGTAGAGGGCCCCTGCACTTGCCAAGGTTTTGTGCATTATTGTATAGTTCTTGTTTTATTTCCTTAAAGCTCATTGTGCCATAATCCATTCACATGTTTATACATTGCATCTTTCATGGTATATATGCTTCATTTCTGTTTATAAACTTTCATGCTTTCCATTTCACTTCTGTCTTTCATGTTTTATGTTATTGATTACTGATTAGTGTTCTTGTTTCAGGTTATAGATAGGCAGCCCTGGCATTTGCATAACTTTTTGACTAATGACATGGGATTAACATTGTTTTGCTACTAATTTGCTTTTCTTAGTTTCTGTTTAATTTCAGTACTGCTTTGTTTAATTCAGTATTGCTCATTTTCTTTAGTAGTTAAATTTAGATATATTAAACTGCTCATAACATCTTCAGTTGCCTCCGAAAGCCACAACTGGACTGATGGTGAGGGATTGTATTATGAAATGTGTAGTTTGATATTAGTTTCCTTTCTGTAATTTAGATATATTAAATTACTCATAACATCTCTACTGAGCCCAAAAGCCATAAAATGACCTGAAGGGTGTAGGATTGAATTACTGATGTAGTTTGATATTAGTTTATTTTCTGCAAGTTAGATATCAGTTACTCAAGTTGTTTATGGTTACTCCCGAAAATCATAGCTGGACTAATGATGAGGGATCAGAAGACAAGTTGATGTAATTTGATTTAGATTTACTTTATTGCAACTTTTGGATTTCTTTCAGCATAGTTTCTTTTGTGTTTAGACAGCAGCAAGAATAGTTTAGTTTCATGCTCACTAGTTTACTGTTTTGATTTATTAGACTAGCAACACCTTTTCATTTCAGCAGTACATTTTCATTTCCTTTTAAGTTTTGTCATTGTAAATTTCAAATTCCTTTTTAAGTTTCAAGTTGGTAAATCATTATAAAGGATATCATTTCCTTGAACAAACATAATCATACTTGTTTTTATTTTAGAATTTCCATCTCACCTTAGAAAACCAAAAATGACAAAAAGTTAAGAAATAGGTTATCTTGCACATATAGTGCGCCGCACTTCATCAGCTTACGATTCCCGGATTGACAAATTAAATGCAGCAATTTAGGACACACTAAATTGACCAAACATTTTGGCGCCGTTGCCGGGGAAGTGTAACTAGGTAGCCAATTTCTTTAAAAAAAAAACATAAAATCATAAAAGAAGGGAAAACTTGATAACTTCTTGAAGTATGCTCTCCTCTTGCACCTAGTGTGATCTGGAGGATCAGAAAAAAGAGTTATTGGTTTAGTAATTTCTTAAGTATGCTCTCTTCTTGCACCTAGTGTGATCTGGAAGATCAGAAAGAGAATTATTAGCCCAACTTTTTAAAAAATAAAAAAATGGCATGCATAGAGCAAGAGATTCTAGGGGAAGGTTTATAGCTAAAGCCAAGAGTTCGATTTTCACAACTCCATCTTCTTCAAGGCATAGACAAGATTCACCACCATCTACCCCTAGCCTTAATATTTTTGGAATTCAAGGAGCAGCTGAATTAGAGGATTCTCCTATACCATCTACTAAATCTCATTTAGAAAAGGAAGAGACTCCCTCTCATCCTCCCTTGATAGAAGAACCAGAGGACTTTGAGGACTCTAAAGAAACTATCATGGCAGAGGAAATAATAGATGGATTTGGAGGTAGAGGTAGAGGTAGAGGAGGAGGAAACAATGGAGACAACAATGGTGAAGGAAATAATGGAAGAAATAGGGAAGGAGACAACTTGTTTGGATTCCCCATAGTTGATGAGGAAACTCATACAATGATGAAAAATATCTCACCATCTGTCCTCCCTGACTTTTATGGATTGCGAAGTGAGGATCCTGAAACATTTATGTTTGAGTTTGAAGTTGTGTGCCGAACTTATGACTATATGGAAGACTCTCAAAAACTCAAACTGTTTCCTTCAACATTGAAGGGAGCTGCTTTGAAATGGTTCATGGGATTAGCTACTCAATCTATTAGGACTTGGAATGATATGAAACAAACATTTTTGGATAGATACTTGGACTATTGTATGCCCACCAATCACAAGGATGAGGTATTCAAAATGATGCAAAAAGAAGATGAAAACTTGGAAGATTTACTTGAAAGATTTCAATACAACTTGAAAAGAGCAAAGATGAGCAATTTAGATGATGAAACCTTGAAAGCCCTCATATTAAAAGCCATTAGAGATGAATGGATATATATTTTAAACATGATGGGGAAAGGAGATATTTCTCAACTCCCACTTCGTGACATAACAGAACTATGTGTCCATCTCTCAAGAGGAAAATCTAAAACAGAAAAGGGCCTAGGGATCCTTCTCTTATTAGGGCTAACAAATCTGCAACTGGATCAGTAAGTAGGGCAGAGATTGGTAATATTCTTGATGAGTTCAAAACTGATATCTTAGGGAGCCTTAGTGAACAACTAGACACCCTTAAAATCCAAAACAAGCAGAAAGCAGAAACATATGCTTTAGCCATCTTTTGTCCGAAATGTAGGAAGAAACATGCTTTAAGGGAATGTCCCTTGGATGCAAAAGTTGTAGAAACATGTATGATTTGCTCAGAGAATCATGAGATCAAGGATTGTCCTTCAATTCCTAGACTCAAAGCTATTTTTCAAGAAGACCCAAATTCAGTAGAATCTCTCTGTTTTGTTGCAAGGAGACCTTGGCAGGGACAAAAAACTCAAGGGTTTAACAACCCTATGAATTTTCAAACCCCACCAAATTGGAATCCTTGGCAACAACCTTGGCCCCAACATCAGAATCCATATCAGCCATGGGTACAAGGGATACAAAATCCTTATGGGAGATTTGCTCAATTTTATCAATATCCTCCATCTTTTCAAAATCAACAAGCTCCACAACTTCCAAATTCAAATCCACAACTTTCATTGCCATTTTCACAACAACAACCTTCTCAACAAAATCCAAATCCTCAACTCATGCTCCCATACCAACAAAAGACAAATCAACTTCCAGCTCAGCCATTGCCAAATCCTAATAATAAGAATCCTCAGAATACTTACATGGTAGAAGGACAACAATTTCCTACCTATATGATTGTTCCTCTCAACAATGTACAACTCAGATCTGGTAGAGTTTTAGAAAAACCTTCTATAGATATTCAAGAGCAAGATACCTCTGAGGAGGACTCTCTTCAAGTCAATAAGGGTTCTGAGGAAGAATCTCTTCAAAATTCAAGCATTCAAAAAGAAAAATAAAATTCAACACCCACAACTCCTATAGTTGAGCAACCTGCATCTTCATCTACACCTCCTTTTCCTGAAAGACTACAAATTGACAAGGGGGTGGAAAAACAAATCTTGTTGCCTAACTCTGACTTTCTAGATGAATTGAAGAATGTTTGTATCAAGATTCCTTTGTTACAAGCCATTCGAGAGATTCCTATTCTAGCAAAAACAATAAAGGAGTTGAGTTTCAAAAGACCAGGAAGGAAACTAAAAGACACAAGAAGAATCCACTTGGTAGGAAAAATTGCAGATATCATGATGGGAAAAATTACCATGCAGAAGTATGTAGATCCAGGAAGTCCAATTGTCAAGACACATATAAACGGGATAGAAATTCCAAACACATTGATTGACTTAGGGGCCGCTATCAACATTATGAGTAGACAAACTATGGACCAGCTAAAAATTCCTAACCTTCTTTTTACACCTACTTTACTGCAACTTGCAGATCGATCCATTATTAAACCAGATGGTGTATTAGAAGATATTTCAGTCTCCTTAGATTCTTGGGAATATCCAATAGATTTTATGATTTTGACTCCCAAGAGTAATCTAGGAGGGCACCCACTTATCTTAGGAAGACCTTGGCTAGCCACAGCTGATGCTTTTATTAGTTGTAGATCCGGGGACATGTACATTTCTAATGGTAATTCGACAAAGAAATTCAATTTGTATCCTCCAGCAAAAGCAATCACAGAAGTAGGAGACAATGAATGGGTCGATGATGAGGACACTATACAACCCGTCTTTACCATTTCTGAAATCAGTGAGGATAGTCAAATTCTGAACACATTAGAAAATTTTGAGACATCTTCAGAATATGACCCCACACAATTTCAGTTGGAATCTGACATAGAATATTTATCATCAAGACAAATGTCTCTTTACTCTATGGAAGAGTTTGGTAGTTCTACAATTGAGATTTTTCCAGGAAAAACATTGAATATCAACAAACATTTGGAAAAGTCACAACAAGAAGAACTAACCAAAATCTTGCAAAAACATTCTATTGCATTTGCATGGGAGTATATTGACATGAAAGGTATTGATCCTAAGACTTGCATCCATCACATCTATATTGAGGAAAACAATAGACCAATCAGACAACCTCAAAGAAGGATGAATCCAAATCTTAGGGAGATAGTGAAAGAAGAGCTCCAAAAACTTCTCAATGTAAACTTCATTTATCCAATTTCAGATAGCCGATGGGTTTGTCCTTTGGTTATAGTACCTAAAAAGAATGGTAAATGGATGGTATGCATTGATTACAGGGAATTGAACAAAGCAACTTTGAAGGATCACTTTCCTTTGCCTTTTATCGATCAGGTATTAGACACATTAGCAGGTAAAATGTACTTTTCATTTTTGGATGGTTTTAGTGGCTATAATCAAATTCAGGTAGCACCTGAAGATCAAGATAAGACCACATTTACTTGTCCATGGGGAACTTTTGCCTACCGATTACTTCCTTTTGGGTTATGTAATGCACCTGCAACATTCCAAAGAGCAGTACTAGGAATTTTTTTCTGATCTAATCCATGATTGTGTAGAGGTTTATATGGATGATTTTACAGTTTATGGTAATTCATTTGAAGAGGCATTAGAAAATTTGGAAAAGTTCTTATAAGATGCAAAGAAACAAACCTTTCATTAAGCCATGAAAAATGCTTTATGATGTTTACTGAAGGGATTGTTTTAGGACATCATATTTCAGGAGATGGGATTAAGGTTGATAGATCAAAAGTTGAAGTCATCTCCAAGTTACCTATTCCAAATTTTCAAAGAGATGTTAGAAGTTTTCTAGGATTTACTGGTTACTATAGAAGATTTATAGAAAACTTCACTAAAATAGCATCTCCACTCTTCAAATTGCTTACAAAAGATTTTGAATTCAAATGGGATCCTGATTGTCAATCAGCTTTTGAAACTTTGAAAACAAGAATATCTGAAGCACCTATCTTGAGAGGACCAAATTGGAAACTCCCTTTCCATATTTCTACGGATGCTTCAGATACAGCTCTAGGAGCCGTGTTGGGTCAAAAAGATTTAGTTCCTTATGCCATTTATTATACCAGTAAAAATTTGACTCCCACAGAGTTGAATTATACTGTGACTGAAAAAGAGTTTTTAGCCGTTGTTCATGCAATTAATAAGTTTAGACATTACATAACAGGCTATGAAACTTTTATTCATACTGACCATTCTGCAATTAGATATTTAATGAACAAACCTGTTACTAATGGCAGAGTGACAAGATGGTTTTTACTTTTGCAAGAATTCAATATTACTGTGTTGGATAGACCAGGAAAACAAAATACAGTAGCTGATTTCTTGTCTAGGATTCAGAATACTAAAGAAGATTCTCCCGTAGAGGATAAGTTTCCTGATGAATACTTGTTTGCAGTAACTATTAAGACTCCTTGGTATGCAGATATTGCTAACTATTTGGTTACAGGGAAACTACCTTCAAATTTATTTCCAAGTGAAAAACGAAAAATTATTCAGGAGAGTTCAAAATATTCATGGATTTCTAACGAATTGTTTAAAACAGGGCCAGATCTTGTGATCAGAAGATGTGTCAGGGAAGATGAAATGCCTGATATTCTTAAGGCATGTCATGATGAACCATGCGGCGTACACTTTGCGGACAAAAGGACGGCCTATAAAATCCTTTCCTTGGGATATTATTGGCCTTCTCTCTTCAAAGATGCAAAACAATATGTCAAAAGGTGTGATAGCTGCCAAAGAGTAGGGAAACCTACCCTTTCAAATGAAATGCCATTGCAAACTCAGGTACTCATTGAACCCTTTGAAAAATGGGCTTTAGATTTCATTGGACCTATTAATCCACCATCTAAGCAAAAGAAGTATATATTGGTTTGTAATGATTATGTTACTAAATGGGTAGAAGCCAAAGCATTAGTATCTGCTACTGAAAATTCAGTTGTTCATTTTCTTTATGAGGATATTTTTACTCGCTTTGGTGTTCCAAGAGAAATTGTGACAGATCAGGGGAGCCAATTCACATCCAATTTGGTGGAAAAATTGATGGAAGAATACAAAATCAAGCACATAAGATCTACTCCTTACCATCCACAAGCAAATGGTCAAGTGGAGTCCACAAACAAAGTTCTTGAAAGTATCATCACCAAAACTGTTCATCTACATAGAAGAGATTGGGCAGAAAGGCTTCCCGAAGCCTTGTGGGCCTACAGAACTACATGGAGGAATACAACAGGACATTCTCCCTATGAACTTGTTTATGGGAAAGAAGTCTTGCTTCCCATTGAGTTCCAAGTCAAGACCTTCAAGATAGCAGTTCAGTTGGGGATGGACTTATCAGAAGCCCAAAAGCATAGAATGGAGCAGTTGAATGAGCTAGATGAGATCGGACAAGAAGCAATTCTAAGAACTGATCTAGTTCAATATCAAAGAACTAAATGGCATGACAAATATATCAAAGAGAAGAAGTTTCAAGAAGGAGATTGGGCATTGTTATTTGACTCCAAGTTTAAAGATTTTCAAGGGAAATTTCATACTCATTGGCTTGGGCCATATGAGATTGACAAGATCTTTAGCAATGGAGCTGTAAGAATCAAGACCATTGATGAGTTTCAAACTCCTCTTATTGTGAATGGCCATAGGTTGAAAGTTTATCATAAGCCACTCTCAAAAGAGGATTTTGTCAAAATATTTCAAGAAAGTTCTGCAATCAGGCTGGTACAGAAGAATTCTTCTTCTCCACCAGCCTAGCTTTTGTTCTTTTCAGTTTAAAAAAAAAAAAAAAAAATGGTATAAGCCTGAAAACCAATCATTGATTGGCAGTCTTATACAGAAAATATAGGGTGAAAATCAGGGACACCTGACACTCTATATTTTCCAAAAAAAAAATCTCTCTTTCATTTCACAAGTTTTGTGACCACCCACTCCATTCCATTCCACTTCATTCCATTTCATTTCACTTCATTTCACTCCATTCCATTTCATTTTATCTGTTTCATTCCATTTCATCAATAAAATTCTTTTTCATAACCATTTCCATCTAGTCATTTGTCATCCGTTCATGTTCATTCATCCAAATAATAGTTGTGTCAGTTTCCGCAGCTGACATCTGTTTCCGCAGCTGACTCCAGTTTCCGCAGCCAGAAGCAGATTCCGCAGCTACTACTCTATTTTCAAAAGAATGTACAGTCAGATGTTATTTCCATAATCATGAAATAAAATGCAGGTGAGAGGATCAAAAATGAAGACATGGAGCATTCAAGACACCAATGAAGAGCAATTAGTTGAAGACCAAGGAAAAGGCAAAAGATTCCAAAGGTATGAATAAAATTTATTTCAAATAGCATTGAAAACACATTTTTATATAGTTATGAACCATGAGCTCTATCCATTATGTGCAATGATTATATTGATAATTCCGTAACCCTTTCACGATCTCCATATTATCCTCTCGCATTCATTCTCAAACGGTTCCATCATTAAACCCCCGATCTTCACTCATGTTCCAATATTCCACCGGTGACAATGAGACGTATTTGATTTGACCACGGACTCTTACAGCCGCATAAATCCATAACCGTTGTTGAAACGTGCTCACATTTATTTCGCAGCCACCAAATTTCAAAACGCTGCCGGATGTGTTATACTCTGTTAATCTCTCTGTCGTGCTCTCTGTCGTGCTCACGAAAACCCCTCTCTGTTTTGTTCACTCCATTTCGTTCTCTATTACGCTATAGTCTGTATACCCACTCTCTGATATTTACCCACAGTCATTGTGCTCATCTCTGTGCATTCAGCTGTTCTATTTCCATTAAACCCTCACGCAGGCAAATTTGTGAAGAGCAGACAGAAGAATGGGTAAATTGCTAAGAGCAGAACCGGAAGGACCTAAGTTCATGGAGGGATATCCGCAAGTAAGGGAGATATTGAAGAAAGCAAAGTGGCTGCGGTTTATCCAGAAATTCAGAGGTTATCATAAAGAAGTGACAAAGGCATTCGCAAGGTCGTTCAATGGCTTGGAAGTAGAGATTGGAGACCTTAAGTTTGCGGTCAATGAAGCATCTATAGCATCTGCCATGGAACTTCTTCAAGAGGGTGAGCGTTGGTTTAAGAATAAAAGCATCAGTGATGAAGCCTGGAGAACAATCTTACGAAACCAAGGTATGGACATAATTGTTTTTAAAAGAGGAATTCTTGTTCATGCATTGAAAGAGGAATGGGCTACTTTGCTGCTAGTTGTTCAGAAATTCATTACATGTGAAGGCCGTTTTGGGTCCATGTATATGTACCATACCAGGTTGCTCGCGGCATTTTGGGGACAGCCCAATAAAAATGACACCCGATATAGACCCAAAGCAGCAAGAAGTATATGATTATATAGAATCTTTAGAAAAAGCAGCTACAGGTCCCAGTACTTCGTCCATTCAGCCTCACATATCAAAAGATGATCTAGTCCAATCACTGAAACAAGAAGTCTTTGAGCTAGAGCTTTTAAATAGACACATTAAAAATGAAAATGAGACATTGAAGGAACAAAGAAAATTGGACAAAATCATTCATGATAATACCATGCTACATCTAGGAATATGGCAGAAGAAGAACAAGAAATTGAAAAGGAAATGCCAGAAGTTAAGCAGAGCACTGGTTAATATCAAATTTAGGTGCTTAATGAAGAAACCCAGAATGTTGGCAGCACCAAGGAAGAGGAGGAGAGGATTAGATGTGCTGGCTGAAGTGTCAAGGCATATGAACTAAGGAAAGAATATCAAAATTTTGGTTGCATGAGGACATGCAACACCTTCACAGTGGGGGTATGTTGAGTCTCAAATCTGCATCTTTTCCATACACTTTTATATACCTTTTTCACTCACCTGAACCTCCCAAGTTGTCAATATCATTGTATATTAATTGCAAAAGAGCATCTAACATGGTTTTTAACTATATTTTTGTGTCTGCTGTTTGATTTAGATTTTGTTCATTTAGCCGCGGAATCTTGCCACTTTCCGCAGCTGCTGCAACTTTCCGCAGCTATTTTGTGAAACTCTATGTTACAGGTGTCTACAGGAAAAACGAGCCACATGGGCAAGTCAGAAATGATGTGGACATGGTTCGTGTCCTATTGGCTTGAGCAAACTCATCTAAATAAGTTGCGGTCAAAGGCGTCCAAATGGAAGTCAACCGTAGAGTCCCACGGTGACAGGACTCTGTTTCGTGTCACGTGAAGGTTCATATGGCCGTTTCTGAGTTGCAGAGGATAAATCAACATCTGTACATGGCTCCTTAGCCGAATTCAAACATCCACTCCTCATAGATTTACTTTTCAATATGGCCATGATCCTAGATCCGTGGACGTAATGGTCTACGTGTTCTCCACCAGCATAAACTTTAGGAATTAGTTATGTTTCTTTTGTTATAAATAACGTGTTTGCATACGCATATGGAGTTAGTCTCGATTAGTCTCTGTTATCTTTTATTAGTCTGCTCTGTAATGTAATTACGCTGCCTTTGTGCTGTAATACTACCTTACTGTTATGACTGCATTTTAATATAAGAAGACTCTGTTTTCCAACGTAATTCGTACTTGAAGATTGTTGCCAAGGCTGGTGTAGAGGGCCCCTGCACTTGCCAAGGTTCTGTGCATTATTGTATAGTTCTTATTTTATTTCTTTAAAGCTCATTGTGCCATAATCCATTCACATGTTTATATATTGCATCTTTCATGGTATATATGCTTCATTTCTATTTATAAACTTTCATGCTTTCCATTTCACTTATGTCTTTCATGTTTTATGTTATTGATTACTGATCAGTGTTCTTGTTTCAGGTTATAGATAGGCAGCCCGGGCATTTGCATAACTTTTTGACTAATGACATGGAATTAACATTGTTCTGCTGCTAATTTTCTTTTCTTAGTTTCTGTTTAATTTCAGTACTGCTTTGTTTGATTCAGTTTTGCTTCAGTAGTTAAATTTAGATATATTAAACTGCTCATAACATCTTCAGTTGCCTCCGAAAGCCACAGCTGGACTGATGGTGAGGGATTGTATTATGAAATGTGTAGTTTGGTATTAGTTTCCTTTCTGTAATTTAGATATATTAAATTACTCATAACATCTTCAGTTGCCTCCGAAAGCCACAGCTAGACTGATGGTGAGGGATTGAATTATGGATGTGTAGTTTGATATTAGTTTACTTTCTGCAAGTTAGATATCAGTTACTCAAGTTGTTTATGGTTACTTCCGAAAATCATAGTTGGACTAATGATGAGGGATCAAAAGACAAGTTGATGTAATTTGATTTAGATTTACTTTGTTGCAATTTTGGATTTCTTTAAGCATAGTTTCTTTTGTGTTTAGACAGCAGCAAGAATAGTTTGGTTTTCATGCTCAATAGTTCACTGTTTTGATTTATTAGACTAGCAACACCTTTTCATTTCAGCAGCACATTTTCATTTCCTTTCAAGTTTTGTCATTGTAAGTTTCAAATTCCTTTTTAAGTTTCAAGTTGGTAAATCATTATAGAGGATATCATTTCCTTGAACAAACATAACCATACTTGTTTTTATTTTTAGAATTTCCATTTCATCTTAGAAAACCAAAAACGACAAAAAGTTAAGAAATAGGTTATCTTGCACATATAGTGCGCCGCACTTCATCAGCTTACGAATCCCGTATTGACAAATTAAATGCAGCAATTTAGGACACACTAAATTGACCAAACACAGTCATGAAGTCAATACCCCATTTCAAAAATGGTCCCACAAACAGACAACATGATGAATTAGCATTGCGCTTGCGGATTTACGATAAAAAACTGAAAGCATGAAAACTTCTGACCGCGAGGATGCAGTCTCGAAATATTGTAGACCAAAAGTAACCAGTGCGGAGTATCTTCTGCACGATAGTGTATCCAAATAAATGTCCACCACAAGCCCCAACATGACAATCATTTAAAACCTTTTCGACCTCCTCATGAGTGAGGCACCTCCTTAATATGGTATCGACACCATGACAATAAAGTGTATCATCGACGATCAGATAATATTTGGTTTGGTATCAAATACGTCGTTGTTCGGAGCGAAAGGTATCAGGTCGAAAATTTTGAGTTTGGAGATAAATGATGAAATCTCCATACCAAGAATCAAATGATCTGATTAGAAATAGAGACTCATCAAGAATTGATGGTTCCGACGTAGTTTCAGTACTATCAAAGGGAAGGTCACAGAGAAGTTCGGCCAAAAATAAAGACTTATTTGACTTGGATTTGATGAATTCCAAATCAAATTCCTGCAAAATGACAATCCATTTTGAATATTTTCCCCCCAGCAATTGACGTGATAAGATATAAGTCATGGGGTTGTAATCCGAAATGATAATGGTATTTCGGAGCAGGATATAGTGGAGAAATCATTGGATAGCTTGAACATCTACCAAGGCAAGCTTTCCTATTTACGAATACTTAACTTCCATATCATTGAGATTACGACTCAAATAATAGATCAGATGTTCAATTCCATCTTTTACTTGGACCAAACTCATAGCAATGGTCATTTCAACCGCGGCGATATATAGGAAATAATCATTTTGATAATTAGGGGGTACATTAATGATGCTCGGACAAGAGTATCCTTGACAGCATCAAATGAAGCTTGTGAAACTTGGTCCCAATGGAAGGGAACCCCCTTTTTCAAGAGTCAAGTAAATCATTTAGCCATTTCGGCCTAGTTTAGAATGAACCTTCTTAGGAAGTTAGCCTTTCCTTGAAGTTTTTGTATCTGAAGTAAATTTGATGGTGAAGGCAAATCAAGAATGGCTTGAACCTTCAATGGGTCGATTAAAATTCCTTCTCTTGAGACTACGAATCCAAGAAGATGACCAGAACCAACACAAAAAAAACATTTATGTGGATTGAGTCAAATTTTGTAGTGTCGACAGCGTAAAAATATGGCTCTCAAATGCATCGGGTGATCAGTCTAACTTCATGAATGCGCTGGTAAATCATCTAGATACGGTTGAACAATGTGCTTGATGTCATTGAAATCATAATCCATAGCTCTCTGAAAAGTTTCCCTAGCATTCTTTAAACCAAACAGTAGTTTCCTATAATAGAATGTGCCCTAGGGATAGATGAATGTTGTCTTATGTTGATCCTCTGGGCGGATATTGATTTGATTGTAGCCAGAAAATCTATCCATGAATGAAAATATTTCACATCTAGCACAATCATCAATAATCTGGTCGATAAAGGGAGTAGGATAGTTGTCTTTTGGACAAGCAAGATTGACGTCCCGATAATCGACGCACACTCTAAAGGTTCCTTATTTTTTCATGATAGGAACTATATTGGAAACCCACTTAGTGAAAGAAACAGGGTAATTGAAACTAGCACGCAAAGTTTTTCAACTTCTACTTTGATGGCAGCGGCTTTCTTTGGATGAACAGGACGAAGCCGTTGACGCACCAGTTTGACATCAGGATACATATTAATAGTGTGTTCAACAATACTAGTATCTATGCCTGGCATTTCCTCGTAAGACCAAGCAAATACATCACAGAATTCATGAAATAGAGAGCGATATGTTTCGATTTTTGATGGAGAACAAGATACACCGACATGAATATTTTCTGCAACACTAGGTTCGATCAAAATATCGATAGAAATGGTTTCCTCAATATTTGACAGATTTCGCTCAGAATCGATTACATTAATAGTTAAAGAATTCAAAAAGAATTTTTTGATCGATGGCTAATATAGTTCACTAAGATGATTTTCTTCCTAATCGGGAAGATGGGAACAATGATGATAATATTCCCATGGTTCTCCTTCTGACATCATAGCTTCAAAAATATTCTCATCTGTCAAGAACATTAATGAAAAAGGATCAGAAGGAGTGCCAAAATCTAAGGAACGATCAACCCAAACAACTGACAATAGTGATTTCAGATTCTCCGCCCAAGCCAAATAGATTGATTTATATGCCAGCTCAATAGGGCTGGGCGACAGAAACTCATCCAATGTAACAATTTCAGAATCACCCATACTCTCCTTTAATCCATTTGGAGCGGAAGAGATCATGTAGCAGGTCTCTATACTTGCAATTTCTGCCAAAGATGCAGGCGGAGGTAATGCAAAGGTTCCCATGAGAGTGGAATCCTTTAAGAGTCCAACACCAATGTTCTAAAGTGCTAGTTGGGGTACGTGAATGAACGGAATGCTTCTAGTTACCTGTGAAGCGGAGGCAAAGAAGGATAGTTGATTAATGAATGTGATAGTACCTTTAAATGGAAAGGCAGTCATTCTAAAATACGTAGAAACAATTGCGGTCATTTCATATACCCATAGCCTTCCAAGTAGAATATTATAGTCAAGGGGTCCGTCAATAACCTCGACATCAACATTCACTATTTTTCCCCCTATTTCAACATGCAGGTTGATAATAATACCACAAGGCTTATATGTACATCCATCAAAATTCTTCAACGTCGTTGATGATTGTGATAAGCATGGCGAGCCAAGTGACTTCCAACAAGACATAATGCATGTAGATGCTCCCTCATCAATAATAGTATGATGAACAAGGTGATTGAGAACATTTACTTGTATGGATAATGCCAATTCTGCTGATAGTTATGGCACATAGCCTGTGGATTAAAGAAAACAAGATTAGAATTAGTCAGATCAATTCCACCAATAGCCGAAAATAAAGCCTGTTTTGGGGAGGGACAATTTTGTAACACCTCAAGAGCAGACATAGCTGAAGGGGATTGAGCCAAATCTTCAACTATATTATAATTTTTAGCATCTCTTTCTCGAGTATTATATGTCGATTTGTGAATTACTCCCTTTGGCGGCTTGATTGTCAATTTAGGAATAGCAGTAGGTGGTACTGATTCCATAGACATATTCGTAGTCAAGGTAGTAGGTTGATCAATGGCATGACTACCATAATCTTTATTACACATTGACACAAAAATATCCGTAGAAGGTTTTGTGACGAATAACATAAGTACTTGGGAACTAGAAGCTGGATCCATAGCAACCAAGTTTGTATCCGGATTTGGAAACGGATCTATCAACACAGCTAACGCATTGGAATTCTTAATGATTTTTGAGACTTCAATGCGATGAGGACAATCCTGAACAAAGTGTTCCTCATTACAAATTATTCATGGATAACAAGGTTTCCTAGGTCTAGATAATTGATCACATGATCTTTCCTGCAGGTTAGAAGTTTGCTTTTTCTTAGATTTCCCTTTTTTCTTACTTCCGGGTTTCTTGTCACTTTTTCCCTTGTCAAATGACACGAAATTAATTTTGGAAGAAGGTGTAGGATCAGATGAAGTACTATGATGTGTGATTGTAGTTCCAATCTAGTCGTCTCCAGCATGAGAGTCCTTTAATTGAGGAGGAACAGTAAAATTAGATCGCGACGCGTTAGGAATTTTCTCATAGAGCATGCCAGACTGAGTGTAAATCAAGTCTAAATATTGGACATGAGAAATAACCTGCTCTTCAGTGACAGCGCCACCCTTAGCTACATCCTCAGTTATAGATGGTAATAGGGACTTAATGAACCACTCATCAAGGAGTTGATCACGAACAAATTTCTTAACCATTCTATGACGACGATGCCACTCATGAATATGATCATAAATGTGAGTAGAATTATTCTATTTTAAATTGGTCAAGAGTTCCATTCCAGTTTCATATCATGTGGGTAATTGGAAGTGAGTCAAAAATACAGTAGCTAGGGCAGTGAAATTATCAAAAGAAACTCTAGGTAACTCAATGTACCATTTTGCAGTCGGACCTATGAGCATACGCTGGAAAAGATGTAGTCAAAAAAAATCATCATTCAGGGAGTTTAATGATCACCATAAATGATAGGTCATGACATGAGTCGACGGATCTTATCCAGGGTTTCCATTGAACTTAGGAATATCTTAGGGTAATTTGTGAGGTATCACCAGCCACCAAGGAGCATAGTTAATTGGATCATTGGTTAGCCGATTTAAATCTGATAACTCTAAAGTTGCAAAAAAATGAAACTGTCTATTAAGATAAGGTTGAGCATAGCCAGGGTAAGATGGAATTTCTTGAGCAACAGGCCTTTGAGTACCAGCATAAGGAATCTGCTGCTGGTAACCCAGATAGGGGTTGTTTTGAAAAGAAAACGCTTCTAGATTATGTTGACCAAGACCTGGATATGATACTTGTTGAAATGAAGTCTGAGGTATTTATGCCTGAGGCTGCAAAGGGCTCTATCCACGAATGTTATAACCCAAATTAGAATAATTTAGATTCGGTTGATAGGTATAACCAGGTTGTGGCTGTAACATCCCATAAAATGGTAATCTAGCTTGTGAATAAATGATTCTGGATATAGGTTTTTGTAAATTAATCGAAGGATTTGGAGTCTGTGGACCCAATATTTGAGGGTATTGAGTTGAAGGACCCGTTTGATAAGGTTGTTGTACAACATTTTGATTCTGTAACAGGGGTAATTATGTATTAACAAGTGGAAATGATGTGGGTGTAATAGGTTGAACTGGTTGATACGACTATACAACCGTTTGTGGTTGGATAGGCAGAGTGGGTTGCCATTGACAAACATTCATTTCGACATTAGGTTGACCAAAAAGTGACAGAGTACTGTCATATTGGGTGAATAAAGGTTTCCCCCCAGCATGAGGAGGATAACAAGATGGAAAATATTTCTCTCTAAATGCTGGGAGTCCAGTAGATATGGTACTTGAAGGAATAGACCCAAAAGGACCGGCTTGATATTGCCCCGATGATGTGTATAAAGAATCAAGTCGTTTAGTACTCATTATACGTTTACCAGTTATAATACCAGATGATGACATTGGTAAATTCCATGGATTTGAAGATGCACCAGAGAAAATTCTAGATAGAGATTTATAACCTAATCGGACCATAGGGCCACCATGAAAATATGACTTTGGTGAAGCTGTAAATATCAACGAGGTAGCAAGGGTAGGCACTGACGTAATTGGAACAAATGGCCCAACCGAAGATGTTGGTTCAAGCATGGTTACTTGACCAAATGTATACCCTTTTGGATCGACGGGAGTTTGAATAGGAACAGGATCAAAAAAAGCAGATGGTGACGATTGAGGAAAAGACTCATACAGGTAAATGTCCTCCCCAAAATGGGTTGGAGTTAAAGGTGTCTCGTCTTGTGGGATTTCTTCAATCGCAATTAAACCAGAGAGAAGTATTTCACCATCAGGCCCAAAGTATATTTCAGGTGGTTGACTATGTGATATAGGAGACTCAATGGCTACAGAAATTTGTGGGATGACCAAGGCAGGAAAAAATTCCAGTTGTTCAACTTCGAGATTCAGATGTTCTGGAAAATAAGAGACAGGATCTGGATCAACTTCTGGTTCAAAAACGTCGGGTCCAGGAGGTATGGTCTCACAGATTAGATGGATCGTGACCATAGGTAGCTAAGAGGACTCCGTTTCGAGAATAGTAGATGAACTGGGATGTGTAGAAATAACTTGAGCTAACTCTGGTATATGGGAATATGATGCTTCACCAGAGGTATGAATAGTACTTGATTCGGTAAAGTGTGATCGACTTCGCTAACCAGGAGTAACTTCTGGTGGTAAAGGTGGTTTCAATGCTAATCTAAGCGAACGACAGGGGAAAGGATTTTGTTCTTCCACGATTATTGATTTATTTTAACCAAAAATAAATAAACAAAATAAAAGGGTAATGCTAAGCAAAAGGTTTGTCAAGAAACTGTGAATTTCATAATACCTCCTGGAAAACCAAGAAGTATGGGTAGGCAATCTCCCCGAAATGTTGTGTTCGATGTATCATAATTTACAAGGTGGCCAACTCTGTTCACTATGGATGGATAGCAACCTAAAGTTGTCCTCCCAAATATACCCGAAGGTATGTGGAGGCCTAAGTCCATATTAGCGTTGTCTGATGTGAAACCGCACAGTGAGAGCACCCCTTTATAAATTTTTTACTGTAACACCGCCCAATATACCCAAAATTACATGGACGGGCTACGATATACTTACGTATGTGGAGTGAGGTATCACACTCGAAATGTATCATAGACAAGTTAACAACAACTGCTATGTTCTACGATGTCGGAACACGTCTCTAGCCTAGACCTTCTAAATGTTATCATTATGGTTCCAATTCTTTGTTAGGTAAATTGAGATAAATTTTAAGTTGATCTTGTTTATCAATTTTCATTTCAAAGGTTCACCATGATGGTGTATTGGAAATTCCTAAAATGCAAACTAAAATGATAAGCAATATTTCACTTTTAGTTTTTTAAATGAAAATCCTAGCTAATAGAGGGAAAGAGAAAACAATTTGAGAGTAAACAAATAAAAGAGCACAAACTAAATGTAGATTTCCTAATAATTCCTTTTGCAAAACACACAATCCACTACATGCAAATGCAGGTTTTTCTTTTCAGTTCCTTTAATGTTATGAATGCAGAAAAGAAACTAAGTGCACTAAGTCAATAAAAACAAATGCCTTTTACTTTTGAGAAATGAAGAATGTCAACAAAAATTTCTCTTTTGAAGGAAAAATGAGGAATTAAACAACAATTTCTCCAATCACGAAACGAAGATTTTACGACAATTTCCTTTTCAAAAGAAAATGGATCTAATGCAGCAATGAAAATACTTTGAAATTAATTCGCCAATGATAAAGAAAAACACTTTAAACAAACATTGAACAAAATTTTATTTCAAAGGAGGAGGAGGTAGGTAAGGTCACTGGTCAATCTGAGGGATTAGGCTCTTTAAAACACAACAAATAACAAAACAAACTGAAAACAAATTGCAATGACAAATTCAATGGAATTTGGATGGTTTCAAGAGGCAACACAGTCTCTAAAGAGAGACAGTGTGTTGCAAAGCAGGTCTGAAAGGGAGACAATGCTATGCAAATCACTGTGTCCTGTCCAACAGTGTGTTGGAAACAGTGTATAAGGAAAAATACAACTATTTAACACACTTCTAATGCAAATTTGGATTTCAAAAATCCTAATCTTTATGGGTAAAATATACTGAGTGAATAAATAGAGATAAACAAAGGAAACTACACCTAGGATGAAGGGTAATTTCCCCAGTTGAGTCACCAATTTGTTATGCGGAGTTATGAATTACGGATAAAACATTCTTCCCTAGACAGGTGCTTGTCTAGAACAAATAATTAAAGAATTTGCTACTAATTTTACTAAATGTAATTAGACACACAGAACAGATCAAAGAACTTACTTGGAGTCCAAGCGCTTCCTATTCTCCTTCTATCGCTCTTGCTGTAGCTTCAAATCCAAGCTAGATGTCCGAAAATATTTCCTACAAATATGAACACTAAATAGCAAAAGATAGCAATAATACATATTTCTATTCAAGTTATTTAGTTAAATCAATGAAACATAAACCATGTGTATTAGATAAGAATTCATAATATGGAAAACATGAGCTTATACAAATATATATGTGGGAAAGTAAGCAGCAATATTTATTAATGGATAGAAGGGGAGGTTACAACCCAGTGATTGATTTGAAGTGACCATCTCCAGTAGCATCCCAACTTCATCACAATGCAAATCTCTCCAGCAGCATGATACACAAATCAACTCCTCAATTGAAATTCCACCAGCATTTCTCTACTCAAATTCTTCCTTCCCAAACACTAATATTTATGCTCACTTTGTAGTGGAGCTAAAGGTATTTTTACAATCATTGACTTTCCAATAATAGGCAAGACATGTTCCCAATCTTGTAGATGTCAAATGGACACATGGATTCGAAGTTTGACACATGTGAACTCTTCTAGAAGGCACTGGCCAAGTGGAGATTCTGGAACAATGAAAATTTCGCTCCCAATGTCACCAACACACCTATGAGTGTTAGGAAGTGCTTTTCAGAGCAGCCTTGAATGGTGCTACCTGCATATGCAATGCACTTAGTCCCTTTAGAGGAAGTGTTGATGAGCTCTCATATGATATATTATAAACTTCAAATCTTGGAAACCTTTGCAGATGAAAGTCATGGATGATTTGTCTTGTTCTTTGTCATAGGGCATGTAGCAACTGAAATGATAGGGGATGATAGACCCTATTAATTGGTCCTGGAGATGATGTCCAGTTAACCAGGTCATTGGGAATGATGCCCAACTTGACCTATAACAAAGGGGATTTCTTCCTCCTGTGAGTAATTCTTGACAATCCCTTATCCAGGTGATTAGAAACTTCTCGCATAACCACCTTGTTGGTCACATATCGTGGCATAATATGAGGGGATATATGACAACTGAAGCACCTAATGTATGTACCCTTGAGCGCTGAAAACCAGTATGTGATATATCGAAGTGGCTCCTTTACTCGATCTTTCATGCAAGGAGGATCAATCTCAATTTTTCATACATGCCCTTGAAGCTTGCTTATGATAACACTCTGGAGTGGAAGTAAACTGGGAACTTCTCCTAAGGGGTCCAATTCTAGATCATTCCTAGGAACACATATTGTTCACAAATTATGTCTAAGAGAAATATAGACATGTGGAATTACAGTTCGTGTTCACCTGTAAAGATGCTTTTTCCTACCCAACCTGACGTTGGTTACATGACCAAAAATTGGTGTAACAGATAGGATATACTCCTAACTGAAATTTATGCCACGAATCACCACTATATTTAGCTTGTATATCTAATTATCTTGGAACACCTCAACATTCTTAAGCCCATGCAACCGACAATACATGGCTATCAAGTATTGATAGATATGTTTGAGACTCTTTATTAGATACACTGCATATGGGTGATGGAAAAACTTGGCAGGCTCTCGACACCATGATTGATAACGTCACTAGTGTCGAGGGTTTCCCATCTTGTGTAGAATTTGTCATTTTCATATTTGTTAGGCTTAAAGATCTTATAATATGAATGCATATCTTCACTAATATAGGTGGGAATCTGACCGTCACTCTCACTCTGTAGCACAAGGTTAGAGCCATCCATGTGTGTAATGATCCATTTAATCACCTTTTCACATGGAATGACCAGGAATATGCATGCAATACTTTTCATTATGGACTTCTTGATGTTTATTTATGCATCCAAATCTTCTAAGTCCTTAGAAAACCTTTCCTGCCTGAACATCTTGTAAATATTGCTCCATGTGACCTATGTATCCTTATCAATAAAGCATTGTGTATCTACATATATGGGAATATTTAGCTTTGTAACTTCTATAGGTTCATCAATGCTTACCTATGAATGTTATTTGGATGACGACATGGTGGTAATACTTCATCAAGGGTTCACTCTCGCACCCCAAAGTGTCTAAGGGATGAAAGGATGGGCCTTCGGGTCTTCCTTATGTGATCATGCACTCAAGGAGACAAGGAGAACACATTGTCACACTCCAAAGGGATGAACGACGAGGTATACAAGGCTTCAGGCCTTCACAATTCACCCATGCGCTCAAGGTAAAGGAGGGTGCACTGTCACATGCCAAAGTGTTGAAGGAATATTCTTCATGCCTTCATGATGCGCTCATGCGCTCAAGAGAGGGTTCAGTTCTTCGCGGTTAAGAAGTGCGCTCTAAAGAAAAAAACTATCAAGTAGGGCACATTTTTCGAGGTTAATCAGGCTTTGAGCTCAATAAGTGCGCTCTACCTATTGGAAGCTCAAGAACAAGTTTGAAAAACAAGATTTTATACTAATATGAGGAAGACAAATATTGATAAGGCCTTATAGTTGTTGTCACGTGCATGTTGAAAGATGAGAGATTTTGAGAATATGATGAGTTTCTGCATGTGAAAACATATTAACACTTGCAACATGAATATTCAACATAAACTCCAGAAAACAAACTGAAAAACAAAGGATCAACAAAAAGAAAATAAACATTTGATAGTGAAATCATGAAATGCAATGGAAAGTTTAAACATGAAAAACTTACTTGCAACATTGGTTGATGAAGAGATTCTTGATTCCCATTTGTGTTCCCAACTTAGATGGAATGATTATGCAAGAAGAATGATTAACTGATTTGATTTAAATAAATTAACATGTAAAAATAATTCATGCATGAGTGCCATTTGTTGTCACATGAGAGGGTTAGTTAAAGAAGTTAAGTGGGCTCCTATTTTATAGGAGTATGCCCTCATGCAACAAGGCTGTCTCTTGCATGCACTCAGGAAGGATGCATGTCTTCAATACGAAGAATTACAATCATATAGGGTGCATATGTTCACCATGAAGGAGTGTGCTCAACGAGGATTCGCTCCTTTGGGCTGAAGGAGTGCACTTAAATTCAGTGCATCTCTTCACCAACTTAAAGTGCACTTTTTCTTTTTTGAGTGTTTTTCTTTATTTTGTTTTCTTTATCATTCTTTTGAGTGTTTTTCAAGCATGTGCATGGCTATAATGAAATATTCTAAGTTAAGAAATATCATGAATTCACCTAACCAAGAACTAACTAACTCAAGCACTTCTAATGGTTAAGTGATGACGCTTATGAGACATTGAATTAGGAGTATGTGACATGGGGAGAAAACATATAGATAAAAAATAAAACAATGTGATGACTCAAGGGGTCTTGAAACCATCATAGGCTCCAAAATTGACATAGGAAAATTTTGGAGGGTTGTTGTCACAAGGAAAATAGGTCACTTTAGTGACATTGGAGCCCTATGACATGCATTGATATATATGAGTAGTGACATGTAAACTATGTTAGAAAAAGAAATAGGGTTTCCTTAGCTATAGGGCTCTATGAGTCTCTTTGGTTTTATTGTGAAATAAATCATTAGTTAGGTAGATCACTTGAATGACTATGTAGCAAAAAAGGGGATTGTCTGGACCAAAAAGTGTGAGTGACTATAAAAAGGAAGAGGAGACTATAATGAAATTGCTATGAAGAAAATCTATGTCACCCACTCCTTGGGATTATGAGTGTGTGTGGTTGTGTTAGATGCAAGAAATGAGCTAAACTTATTACATGTGGAAGCCTTGTGAAGTGAAGGACAACATATAGATAATTATTGAGATGAAAATTTCATTTATTAAAATATGTGTTGCTCTGTGGAAGTTCTGCTATGAAAGAAAATTAATTAAAATTAATGCTTATATATGGAAATGATTGTAACATGTGTTTTGGCAGTTTCTGATGTAGCTATCATATGGGATTCTATTAATCTAAAAGTAACCAAACTATGAAACAAAATGTCATTGCTGAATTAGTGGGAAACAAAAAGGACATAAAATATGATGTTATTATGCAAGAGCAATGGTATTGAAGCAACTAGAAGGAATTGATCCACATACTACTACAATAAACAAAAGTCACTTGAAACGGTGTGATGTTTGGAAAGACACTTGGGATGGTGTAATGTTGCTGCGAATGATGCCTGAAATGGTGTGAATATTTAGAACATTGTTATTTTGAGGGGGAGGGGATTATATCACCCAGTTTTAAAGGTCATGTTTTTTAACTATAATTAAGATTGATAATGTTAGGATGGCCAACTCGATATTTTTTCAAATTTCATTAGATGTAAATATTACCTCTATTTAATATATTTTTATACCTGAAAAAAAGAGTATTAAACAAAGAGCCCAATACTCGATAAGGAAGTTGTAAGGGGAATTTGGTGTAATGATCCCTATTAACATCCTATTTTTTTGTCAGTATACAAAATACCTATATTATTAACTTGTAATCCTAACATTTAAGTATATTCCTTCTTTTATTATCTAATTAATCACAACTCTATCTTATTTTTGCATTCTCCAGTTAAGGATTTAAAAGTGTGACTTTTTTATATGATTGAATTATCTTCCTAAATAATTTTTCATTTCCATGTAATGATGTTTTAGACATAAACATTAACTTCTTAAAATATTATTTCATTCAAATATTTACATCCATACCTCTTACGTCCTACCTTATGATGAAAACTATGAATTTATTTTTCAGCATTGTCTTATGTATAGTAAAATCTCAAAAGTTGAATACATTTACCTATTACACTTTTAATTTACATATGACTTTTTCCCTTTAATGATTTAGGACAAGGGAACTACCCCTTGTTGACAAATTTTTTTAATGTTCATAATATACAATATATCTTGATTTCGCTTTGTTTTTATTTCTTTTCAAAAATTATATTTAACCATCTTATCCACATATGCATATGTTATAAACATGCCCTTTATTTATTTTAACTTCGGGTTTACAGTGGCTTATGATTATATTACGCATATCTCTTTAAAAGTATTGAGTCTAGCACATGACTATACAACTTAACATATATACTAACTACATGAGGGGCATGTTATACCATTGAAATATTTCAATGATTGATAATATGTGATCCAAGCCTTGGTTACCAACATCATGTTGTATAAGATTAATGTTTTGAATCTAGATTTTTGGTTAGCTATGATGTGTACTTCTTATGATTATGTGTTATTTTATGGTTTTGACACATTGACACAATCCCTTAATCATATCGATGATGTAAACTAAACCCTAAACAATCATCGAAGGTGATGAGTTAGGGTTTCTCTTTATCGTTTAAAAGACTTTTTTTCAATTACGCATTCAATCAGTTTTAGAACATGACTTTTTTTCTCTACGACCACCCTATTCCAACTCCTTATTGTCTTTGTAATTTGAATTGGAATGAGGGTGCTATCTTAACAAGCTTTCTTTCATTGACCGTCTGGAAAATACAATAAATCCTTTTTCGCTTACATGGTTTCCATTTGAGGTACCTTATTTCATTTTAGCAAAAAGTTATATGCTTGTATTATATGTTTTACAATTGTTTTCCCAAATGTTACTCACATATTTTATTTTATTGTTTGCTGCTATAGTTATCGTTTCCAATTTTCATTTTGGCTTTGTTTATCCAAAAAAAATTCGTTGGCCATAATTTCTCTACAAGGTATTTCAACATTCTCGTCACTAATTGTAGAACATTGATGATGTTACAATCTATATCTCTCTGTATTTCATAAGATTATATTTATATACTGGGTTAATTCCTCTGTTTTTCCATTGTTTGTATCATTAAAGAATTTCCAGTAGTCGCTTCTGTTGTAGAATTTGGCGTTAAAATTTCTTATGAGATTTTTTTCCCTTGCTATTTCGGCTCTTTGGAAGATGTCTTCAGTGTTGTTTTTCAAGTAATTCCCTTGGGAAAAATATTACTCCTTTCTCGGTTTAGTTTCTTATTCCATTAATTGCTACTTTCTTCGTCACTATGATAGACAGGGTTTCTAAAATAAAACTCTAACATTTTGGAACATCTGTATATACTTATTTTTACTTCGGTTAATTTCAAATCCCCAAATTGGGGTTTCGTTTATTTATATGTTCTAATGAAAACAACTGTCAACCCTCTATATGGCTCATTACAAAAAAATTATTATAATCACAGTTTTAGGGTTTTTAGTTATTTATATATATATACATTCTCTTTTCTGGTTATTGTTCTAGAAATTTATAGAGGGTTTTATACCCTCTCTGTATTATGGTACCTTTTATTTAAATTTATAACTTTCTTTTATGTTCTGGGTTTTAACTTAAAATAGGTAAATCCTTCTAGATTTTAATATGGTCAATTCATAATTTTACAGGGTTAGGACTATGCCGTTAAGAAAACCTTTCTAAGTGCATAAACCTTTCGAGGTAAAAAACCTCTCTTGATATTGTTCACTTTTCATAAACTAATTTAGTCCATTTATGTATTGTAGTATCAATACTAAATTGTAGTTTATTGTTTTTCTCGGGTAATAACATTCTCAAGTGAAATTTTGAAAATTTTTCATTTGTAGCGGTACTTGAAAGCTTTCTTTATGTTAATGAATACTTTGGGTTCTCCATTTAAGATTGGATGACTCTGAAACCTCTAGTTTGATTCTCTGCATGTACATTTCTTCTGTGTTCAAGGGCCAGATGTTAAGAGTTATTATGTTCTATCGACGCCATTTACAAGAATTCTACCAAACTTCTTCCTATTTTGGAAGTTTAAGTTTTTGCAGGATAATATGCCTATTGTAATTTTTGTTTCAATTAAGGGTTTAAATTTTTGTTTCAATTAAGGGTATTTTAAACCTAGAACCTGTAACACATTTTCTACTATAAGGGAACATGTAACACATTTTATATTATAAGGTTTTTTTAACTTTTCTACACTTGTAGTCATTTACATGTTTTTCAATAAAGTAATGCACATGTATTTCTATTTTTTATAAACTATACTCTAAATTCTTGGAATGTTTCAAATTCTTCTTCTTTTTATATATTTATTTTTCTTAGTTCTGTACGACTATACCATTTAGGTCTTACAAATAATTTTTTTAATAATTACAAAATATATATATATATATATATATTTCCAACCTTACAAGAAGGGCTTATGAATTCTACATAGTTCCAGGTTGTGTTTTTGTACATGCATTTTTCCATTGACTTCTTATAACTAGATGGTCTCTAATAGTTTTACAGTGAACCTAATATAATTTCAATATTCTATATGTATTATTTTTCTAGACTCTAAATGTATAGTTCTTTTCCTGACTAACTAGGAAATTCTCATAAGAATGAACTTCATAAATACATGTGTTATTCATGCATACTTTAGGCAACTACTCAAATTATTTTCTCAATACTTAAATTCCTAAACAACACATTTCATAATTTTTTGTAAACAAAATGCATAAAACATCCACAATTCGATACTCTATCACATAATCATATATTTGAAAACTACTTTGACCAATTATCTTTATAGAGATTCAAATCTTGAGTGCTATTTAATAAGTAAAACTATACTACGATAAGTTTCATATCACTAAAGTGCAGAAAGTTACAAATAATGACTTGGAAAAAGATTCAGTATATGGAAAACTTATGTTGGAAATACCTAGCTCCTCCTAGCCATGACACCTCTTTTCGAAAAGGGTCCCTCGAAGCACACATTCTGTGAGCCCACAATTATGTGTTTTCTTGCCTTCCACTAGTTTTATACTGTGTGACTTCTTTCTCTATAAAAGTGACAATGGATTACTCTCTATTATGTGTTTTCTTGCCTTCCACTAGTTTTATACTGTGTGACTTCTTTCTCTATAAAAGTGACAATGGATTACTCTCCTATGTTAGAATACTGTAGAAATGGAAGTTTCTAGTAATGTGATAGGTTTGTTGAGTTGTCATCTTAGTTGTCAGGAAATGATCTCGATCTATGTGAGTTACAAGTTATTGTTCTGGAAGTTATTATTTTTCAATGTAACTTAGTTGTAGTTGAGTCAAAATGTGTATTACCCATGTTGTTATGCCCATCAAGTCTAGTGATACCAAATTTATATAATGGGACACATTGTGATGTATTTGCAGTGATAAAGTGTAAGAAGGCTTAGGCCTAAATTAATAAGATTGTTATGCTTTGTTAAACTATGTGTTTTCTATTTTGGTATCAGAGCTAGAGAAGGAGATCTAGTAAGGCTTCAGATCTGAGAGCAAGAGGAGCTAGATCTATAAGGGTTGTGAGATCGAGGGTTGTGATATCTTGTTTTTATGGTGTTTCTCCCAATTTTCTATGTGTTTTGGTTGAGAAAAATAGTTGAATGATTGGTTTTCTGCAGTCATTTTGTACAATCAAGGGTTTGTATGTAATTTTTTAAGGGTTTGTATGTAAATACAGTCGTCGTGAGTAGAGAAGTCGTAGTAAAATGTGAAAGTGCAGATATGTTGTGTCTTTATCGAGGAGATTTCGATATGAGATGAAGGAGTTACTACCAATTAGAGTTAAGGGTATCAGTGTGAAGACATGGTGCCAAGTGGTTAATTGAAAGAGTGGTAGCGGTTGTGTCAAGTGGAAATTAAATCCACATACGATATTTAATACTTGTCATGGAGATTTCAAAGGTATTCAAGTTTTCAAGTTATAAGTTTGAGAGCTTAAAATTT
Organism: Pinus albicaulis; assembly: GCA_034641835.2. Lineage (NCBI taxonomy): Eukaryota > Viridiplantae > Streptophyta > Pinopsida > Pinales > Pinaceae > Pinus > Pinus albicaulis. Next base: position 262,761,754 of record CM076580.1, on the reverse strand, counting down.
GTAAATTAAATCCTTTCATGTAGTGTTTGTAAGTTTTTTTTTGTGTATATATTTGAATTTATTTTAATAAAACGTATTTTGAAGGCATTTTCTTTTAGTGGGTTAATTAAAAATGGTTCCTTACGAAGCAGTAAAAATATGTGGTAAAAGTATTTTTTATGAGATATTTTTGTTTAGAAAAGGGGTTTGGATATTTGGTATTTGCATAAGGGATTATTTAGTATTTTTCCATTAGTATTTATTTGAGGTTCGATTCAATGATAAAGAAAAAATGGTCCACTGGTAATATGTATTTATACTTATTTAAGTCGGTATAAGAAAAGGTAAGGAGAGGGAAATATTCATGGGTCACCAAAGGAGAATTAAATAGTTCTAGAGAAAAATGAAGCAATCGAGGAAAAATAATAAAAGGGAAGAAGGTGAATCCTTATCAGCAGATCTATAGCTAGGTGTAGATATTGCAGAGGAAAGAATTATGAATGAATCAACATCAACTCGTGAATTGAAGAAAGAGTAATTTGCAATAAAATTTGATAATGGATATTTGTGTTATGAAATAAATTGCAGGTTATCTCTGAAAAGAAGTTGATTGATAAATTGTTGTTTTCTTTTGATGATCATGTGGTTGATATGAACTGTATTACAATAGCAGAAGCAGAAGAATATGGTGAGGAAATCAATAAAATAGTTAAGGCAACAAATAAGTTTAAAGATGTTAATCTTGATTATGATGCAAAGATAAAACTTATTGAAGAATGGATTAAGAAACTTGTTGAACAAATTGATGTAGGACTGAAAGAAACAGTTGAGATTATGAAGAATATTGAAACTAAATAGCATGAAAAATCAATGATTGAAGTAGCTAACATGGCGGTTGAAAAATAGTTATCTCATGGTATCCTAATGCATTGGAGCCCAGAGGAAATCAAATATTATTATGGATTGATGTGGGAGTTTTCCAATGAACAAGAAATATATGACGATGAAAATGAACTTGTTAAAAAAGGAGATGAAATGGATTGGCATCATCCTAGTTGCAATAGAAAGCAATTTCTAGAGTTCATGAGATCGTATGTGGAAGTGTTAGGCTCTTATAGTTTGCAAGATTGGCAAGAACAAACACCGCAAAGTCAACATCAAAACCACTTTTTGAATCCTATGATCTAGCCCTCATAGATTCGCAGGACTTTCATAAGTGTTTTCAAAGATATGATCTTCAAGGCTTATGATATGATATTAGGCTAGTTATAAAGCACAAGGGTTTTTGTTTGTTTTGGTTGGAATGAATATCACTTAAAATGAAGGAAGTATTTTGAAGGGTAAAGTTGTGAGTAGTTTGAAAATGGTTCAGTTGATAGGATAAGTGAGAAACAATGTCAATCCATTGGGCTATGGAGTCATAAAGGATTTAACTACACAACAAGTTTCAAGAGTGGTCCATGAGGCAAGTCATCTATGTCAATAGATCTCTTTAAGTTGATTTATGGTATGAAACATCAAGAAGTGGTGAAAGAAGCAAACATATAAGAAAACAAAAGGTAGCTTAAGATCAAGTAAGGACTTTTAAACTAGCCTGCTTTCAGCATACTCAAAGGAAAACGAAGAATAGCTTAAGATCAAATAAGGACTTCTAACCTAGTCTACTTTCAGCGTATTTTTAAAAGAAAACATTTAAGATAAAACAAAGAATAGCTTAAGATCAAGTAAGGACTTTTAACCTAGCCTGCTTTCAGCATACTCAAAAGGAATACAAAGAATAGATTAAGATCAAATAAGGACTTTTAACCTAGTCTGCTTTTAGCATATTCTCAAAAGAAAACATTTAAGATAAAACAAAGAATAGCTTAAGATTAAGTAAGGAATTTTAACCTAGCCTGCTTTCAGCATACTCAAAGGAAAACATTCAAGATTAACATAAAAAGAAGTCTATGATCAAGTAAGTACTTTTAACCTAGCCTGCTTTTGACATACTTTAAAGGGATCTTTTCAAAGCAATTGTTGGAGAAGAAACTAAAGGACAGGGCTGACCATAAACTTCTCTAATTCAACTTTAGTTAGAAAACTTTGTAAGAACATTCAAGGACAAAATCTCAA